>PVJO010001910.1:99347-157294 GCA_004026905.1 Hystrix cristata
ATAAAAATATTCCTATCTTCCTCCTAAATGTATCTCTCTCCTTTTTTTTTTTTTTTACTATTTTAAAGGGATAAATATTATTTTGTTAATTTTTTACATTGATAGTCATGAGTAAATAATGTTTAAGAAGTAGTAAGACATCAAGCTTTCTTTTTTTTTTTTTTTTTTTTGGTGTGTTCTGGGGATCAAACTGAGGTCCTTGCACTTGCTAGTCAAGCACTCTACTACTTGAGCTAAATCCCCAACCCCAAGCTTGCTTTATTTTGAATAAAACACCAAATACTCACCAAATCATAAGTAAAATGTTACTTCTAATGGAATTTTCAGTGTTGTAATTCTAAGCACTCTCTTTCTTATGATTTTGACCCTTAGGCTGGATCAGTACATGTAAGAATTCGACGAGATGCAAATGAACAAATGGTTCTTGCTCATGTGACCAACAGGCTGTATACCCTTGTGTCTACTCTGACTGTTCAGATTTTCAAGGATGATTGGATTAGGCCTGCCTTAGTGTCTGGGCCTGTCGCAGCCAATGTCCTCAACTTTTCAGACCATCACATAATCCCAATGCCTCTTTTAAAGAGTAGTGATGATTCGAACCCTGTCACATCGACTCCATCCAAACCTAGTAGTCCACCTCCAGAATTTTCATTTAACACCCCTGGAAAAAACGTGAGCCCAGTTATTCTTCTAAACGCACAAACAAGGCCTTATGGTATTGGTCATAATCACGGACACACACCATATAGCAGCATGTTTAATCAAGGACTTGGAGTTCCAGGAATTGGAGCAACCCATGGATTCAGGACTGGTTTTATAAATGTACCAAGTAGATATGGAAATAACAACAGAATTGGACAACCAAGACCATAATGTACTCTTAACTTATTTTTAAAGGGAATATTGACTCTCTGGCTTCCAATTTATTTAGTAATCCAACTTTGCATTGACTGTTCAATCATTTACACTAAATGTTAGAGAATAGTGGGTTTGTTCACATTTCATGAAACCTATAAACTCTATTTTTGTAAAATGTTTTTGTGGCAGTGAGATCCTTGCAAATGTTACAGACTTTAAATAGGCTTCTTTTAGAAAGTTTATTTCTCTAAATTTTAGTTTTGCTGTCTTTGGTTTTGTAACTGCCTGCAGTGTGGTATGACCCTACCTTTGTAAGACAGCCTCTTGATTTCTTCAGTGAAATTTATAAACATGCTTCATCAATAATACACATGTTAGAAAGGAGAACAATGTCATTTTTAAAGTAAAAGTCTCTTTTATAGTTTTTCCCAAACTTAATTGCTGCATTTCTTTTGAGGTCCTCTTCAATTATGCTTTTGGAGGTTTTTGTTTTGTTTTGATATTTTGTTCGTTTATTTGTTTTTTGAAACAGGGCCTCACTATGCAGTTCAACTGGCCTTGAATTCACTTTGTAGCCCAGACTGGCCTCAAATTCTCAGTGATTCTCCTGCCTCAGCCTCCCATGTGCTGGAATTATAGGGATGCACCACCACATCCAGCTCTGAATTATGTTTTGCAAAGAAAAAGCAAACCTTTATCAGAAGTTTTGGGACACATTCCACTATCTAGCACCATTTAAACTTTTAATTATCAGAGTTTTTGTTAAAGTTTGTCTCATTCACAATTTCAACACATTTGGGGTTTTTTGTTGTTGTTGGGGTTTTTTGTAGGTGTTGTTTGAGACAGGGTCTCAGTATCAGTTTAGGCTGGCCTTGAATTAACCATGTAGCCCAGGCTGGCCTGAACTGTGGGGATCCTCCTGCTTCAGCCTCCCAAGGGCTGGTATTACAGGTGTGCGCCACCGTGCCTGGCAACACATTTGTAAATAGTCCATGGTTCTCAGTATTTTATTTAGTTAATACCAAACCTTTGATGAAATGCAATGAAAGAATCTCAGTTTTTTGTTTATAATAGTGGAATGAGTCTTTCTTTAAATCTTAATTATTTGATGTTTTAATTTCTCATTACCAACGTATATTACCAAAATATATGGAATTCCATACATGATATGGGATTTGATCTTTTCAAATTTGCATAATTTGGCTATATATTATATAATTTTGCCAAAGTATAATGAATTATAGATTATAGCATACAGTATTGTTAGGCCTGCATGGGCAGTTTCTATCTTTTTTCTTTGCTTTGTCAAAAAATAGCAAATTGTTAATGTGATACAGCGTGAGAATCGTGATATAAATTATTTTATTTTTTGATCATTCTCCAAATGCAAATTTTAAAGACTTTCCAACATGGCCAGTATTATTTCCAAAAAGTATATTGAGTGGCAGTCATACATTACCTATGAGGCCTCTTTTTGGTTTGCATTGCTTTGTTTTATCAAGAGTTCTATAGTTACAATTTGTGTGTGTGTGTGTGTGTGTGTGTGTGTGTGTGTGTGTGTGTGTGTGTGCTGGGGATCGAACTCAGGGCCTTGTGCTTGCAAGGCAAGCACCCTAACCACTGAGCTAAATCCCCAGTCCTAATAGTTACAATTTTTAAGAAGTATTTTGAAAATGGATTGATTCAGCTTTCCTAGAATTCATTGCTTAGGGAGATTTATGACTTTTCCAGCCATCAGCCAGCTATCTAGAGAAGATATTTGTTTTTTGTGGCATTGGCAAAAGTTTTTTTGGTCAGCTGATCTCTCTTTTATAAGTAGGATACTTCCAAATCCTCCATCACAATGGAATAATATATCAAAAAAGCCATCTCTCTCAAGCAAAATTATAGTCATCTGTGTAAAAAGTGACCATGTTCTAAGTACCTTTTGCTTAACAAAGAGTTGGGCTTTGTCTTTGACATCTGCAACCCTGTTTGGGCATTTGACCTACTGAAGAAATACAGCCCACGCTTCCTTGATCACTGAGGAAAATGAGAGTTTGTAAATTGTAGTAAGGCAATTTCCTTCTCGTCCTTTGTCTTATGATCTCCCAAGTGTTACTAGACCAGTTATTGGTCTACTACTACAACGTGATTTTTCCTCCATTGACCTCATCCAAGTGTGAATTGAGGTCATGCATGAAATCTGAAGAACTGCCATGTCCTGAGTGATAAGTGAGAGGTCTGAGCTGCCTTTCCCATATATGTCCTCTCATGTCTGCCCCTGTGATTTTTTTTTTTTTTTTTTTTTTTTTTTTGGTGCTGGGGATCGAACTCGGGTCCTTGTGCTTGCAAGGCAAGCACTTTAACCACTGAGCTAAATCCCCAGCCCTGCCCCTGTGATTTTTAAGTGATTGGGTACCGAACACAGATCCATGTCAGGTTCTGTGCCTGCTTCCTCAGCTCTCATTCAGAGGCAACATCTGTGCAGCTGTGTCACCAAAGGTGCTTTAATGCTCACCTGCCTACTTGAGAAAGGACACTCAGTTGCCTGTGGATTGTGAAGGAATTGGCCCTGCTGGCTGAAAATCAGTGATGCCAAATGTTGCAGGTGACATTGACCCATACATTATTTCATAGAAGTCTTGCTTGCCAAGCACTGACTAACTTCTGGATGTGAAAATAATGATCATGGCCAACACAGGCCTATATGCAACAGCCTTACTGGAAAATCTTGCCAGAGAATTTCTTGAAGCAAGACCCAAAAAAAGGAAATTTGATTTAAATACTTGACCCATGGCCTGTGATTACAAGTAAGCTCCGTGGAGTACAACTAATCCTATTTGAAGAAATCACTGTATTGTAATGGAAAAATCACTGGACTAGGAGGTAAGAGATTGGGTTCCAGTCCTGCTGCTGAAGCTAAATAAGTAGTTTTGTAGTAATGGGCAAATAAGCCAGTTAACGTCTCTGGGCTTTCTCATCTGTAAAGTTGGGTAAACTACTTAGTTGATCTGTAAAATTTTATGACTATGTCCCCAGTTACTAAACAAATTTGCCCAGATTTCCTGACTACTACCTCAACCTACTGGTCGAGTGTTACCCACACCAACAGCTAGGCCATTTATTTGCAGTGCCATGAAAATAGATGGTGCACCACAAGCTAACATTCAGGTTCTTGGGCTTTTTCTAAACTTGCCTCAACTTAAATCTGTTTAAAGAGGTTTGTTTTTTTTTTTTTAAGACTTTTCTGTAATGGTTATTTTTGGAGATGGTGGAGAAAAGATTAAGGCAGGGTGTCCTTTGCTTCTGTAGGGAACAAAAAATGGGATACATTTTTCCTTGCTTCCTTATGGAATGATATTCAATGAATAATTCAGCTGCTGGGAGAAGGTCTGAATTTCAAGCCTTTGGTTTAGCTGCTTATCAACTGCCAGTTTTTACTTGACTAAAGAATGCCAGTCTTTTTTGGAAGTCTGATATCCTTCTAATACGAGAAAGTGCTTTCTACATTCCGAATTGTTTGAATTAAACTATGTCAAAGAGCACTACATGAAGTTTTTCTGATTTTAGATAATTTTGGTTTGCTTCTTTACAATGGTTTTTTTCTTGTTTTTGTTGTGTTTTGTTTTGTTTTGGCAGTACTAGGACTTAAACCCAAGAGCACTGAATTACAGCACATCCCCAGCCCATTTTATCTTTTTGAACTTTGAAACAGAGTCTCACTAAGTTGCTGAGGCTTGTGTTGAACTCGTGATCTTCCTACTGCAGCCTCCTGAGTAGCTGGGAATACAGGCATGTGTCACCACACCTGCTTATTCAATAGCTATTTATTGATGATTTATTTGTCTCATATTTAGCAAATATTTGTTGGGTCTGACACTGTACCAGGTAAACATGCATATAATATACTACTTTTTGTGACCTTGGTCTTGGGGCCGAGCCTAATGCAAGGATGAATGAGAGTCCCTCAAGGAGCTGATAATCCTAGCAGAAGAGATGAGACACCTGACTATTTTGCACATGTCATCAAGTTAAACTCCCTTCTACTTCCTCAGGTGTCTTCTTTTCCATGATTTCTAAACCATCAGGCTGAAAGTAGCCCCCAAAGTACTCAATAGCTTAGGGTGTCTTTTATTTAAGCATTTACCAGTTTAAAAGCACCTTTAATAACACTGACATCATCATCATCAAATTGCCATCCAACAAGCCTAGCTTCTTGCAAGAAAGTTAACTTGGATAACACATGGCCAAGTTTTCTGACTAATGCTGCATCAGGTAAAAGTCCTTCAGTACTGAAGTCAAAAAATACTAATTCCTTAAGATTCTCAAATACACCCATGAAAGCAAGCCATCCATCACTGCTCACACAATTTTCTGCCAAATCCAACTGCTGGAAGTTTTTCCAAGGGTTCTTTTCAAAAAATTCACCTGGGTAAGGAAAGAAGTATGTTAATTAGAAGAAAACAAAAAAAAAATTTTTTTTGAGACAGGGTCTCGATATGCAGTTCAGGCTGGCCTCAAACTCACTATGTAGCCCAGGCTGGCCTCAAACTCATGGCAATCCTCCTGCCTCAACCTCCTGAGCGCTGGGATTACAGGTGTTCACCACTATATCCAGCTCAGAAAACCAATTTTTTTTTTTTTTTTTGGTGCCAGAATCAAAAGAAAACCGATTTTTAAAAAGGAAATAGGTTGGGGTTTTTTTTGTTTTTTTTTTTGTTTTTTTAAAGACAGGATCTCACTATGTAGTTTAGACCAGTGTTAAACTCACTATGTAGCCCAGGCTGGCCTTGAACTCACGGCAATCCTCCTGCCTCAGCCTCCCAAGTGCTGGGGTGTGCCACCACGCCCAGCTATAAAGAGAAATAGGTTCTATATACATATAATCTTTCCATTTTGAAATGGCTCTGTTTGGACCAGTGCTGTGCTCCTCAGGAAGAAATTAGAATTTTCTACAGAAAGACTGTGAATGTGGCCCATTATATTTACAAATTATGTCTTTCCTACAGTGTAAGGCAATCTGATGAAGACTAATTGGTTAAAAAAAAATTTAAAGAGTAATTGGTAGTAAATATTCCATTATTTTCAAACTGGAGTCAAATTTAGTCAATATTAGGTCATTTCCTCTCTAGAGAAATAAACCCTAGCCAACTATTGTATCTTTGGGTATGCATTGTACTTAAGTGTAAAGTAAATGAATCTCTATCAGTATCTAAAGATTTGAGTGTTTTTGTTTGTTTTTAATCCTCTCCAGCCTCTTCAGGAATTTCCTCCATTCTTTCCAGAATAAGAGACCCAAAAAGAACTCCATCAATGGGAGGGTGAATATCTGATGTGTTCTTTGTGTCCTGTTACATGAAGAATGTAACCTTTTTTAGTGTCCATTCCCATGTTACCAGTTTAGATAGCACTCAAACTCAGGTGAATCTTAATGATAAGAAAATATCTCTTTTTCAGGTCATATATCACCATGCAAATTGGCAAATATATAACATCAGGAGTTCACATAGACTTCCTTATGGATTGTGTGCCTTAGATTTGCACATGTTAGCCATGCCCCCTTCCCTGGGCTTTTCTGGATGACCAAGTAAGTTCACACTGAAATACAGAGTAAACAGCCAGTCTGGCACACAGAAGGGAACTCAGATTCCTTCTGTGTTTGTACCCTAAGCTACTACCACACATTACGGAAGATTTGTATGCCTGGTTTAAGACCACTGTTACCCAAAGGTGAAAGACAAAGGCCAAAGAGTTCAAGTTCAAGGAAGAAGGTTCAGTGGCTTCTGTTAAGGTCAACAAGCAAAGACTAAATGCTGTCTGCCAGTAGTAATGAAGGCTTTAGGACAGGAGTGGTCATTCTTGTCTGACCAGCTTATGTAGGTTAAGGTCAACCGAGGTATGCCCAAAAACTACACGCTTACACCCACAGTGAGGGTGTTGACCACAACCTTTGATTTTAGGATCAGATGTCACTCTGTGGTTTTACGTACTTTTATCATTGCAAGAAAAATATCTACAGTACTAACTGTAAATGTTTTCTGTCAATGTCAGCCAATACTTTTATCACCTTCGTAAGGTATTGAGTTTAGAAAGCTCTTCAGGTTCTTTGTGGATCCTGGAAGTGAATGGCCTCTGCCTGACGATAGTCAAGATACTAATGACAAAAGTGGGCAAAATCAAGCCGGAGGATGATTCACAGGGTTCTGCCTCCTCGTCTCTTAACTGCGTATGCTACTTGCCACCAATCTTTAATCTCCCAAGGCCATCTTGGGGCCCTCCTTTCTGTGCTTATTTTCTTGAGAAGTGCAGCAGACTGCCAGTTGTTCCTCAAGCCTATCTCCCCTTATTCCATATGGTTTTATCTGGGTAGATGCCCACTCATATCCCAGACTCTCTTGCTGCTAGGTGTGGCTAAATTTTTGTCAAAGAAATATGGACAGAAGCAATGTGTGCAACCTCATGTCACTTTGGAGGAAAAATGCCCTTTACTTCCACTTTTCCTCTCTTCTGCTGGCTTGAAATGTTCATGTGACAACGACCTAGCTATGCCTGTGAAGTCCAAAATAAAACTCTAAGGAGTGAAGAAGTTGGTTTCAGGGTCTGAAAGGCCGCACCCTTACGTAAGATGGAAGTAAAGTTCTATCTGTCAGCCATGGCGTAGGTGGCTCAACTATACCTGTGTAACTAGTACACAGGTCAGCACTTTCTCCTCTTCCTGTTCCCCACAGGAGTGCTTATAGCATGGCTGTTTCCCTGCTTTCCCATCACGTGCCCGTGTCTTTTCTGCCCTCGCATCTTCTCCATGTGCTGGTGCCATTTAGTGTGCTGACTGAAGTCTCCTTCCACAAGGAGCAACTTCCTGTCTCCTCCTCAACTAACAGAACAGATTTCACCACCTAATAGGAGATTAAAGATTGTAAAGCCCATTCCAACCCCAGGACGTGAGCTGTTTGTACTGGCTCCCCTCTGAGGTAGGAGGATCTTTGAGTAGCAGGAACCAAGACCGGCGATGCTTTCCACAGTCCAAGGGAAGCCTTTTCGTTCACGGACTCTGCAAAGCTTTTGTCCTCAGTAGGAGAAAACTAGTTCTGCGAGAAACAGAACTGTGACACTGAGAGCTGTTGGCTGTGCATGGACTGTGGAGAGTGTGAAGGGCTTCATTCAAATTCCAGGTGGAACTGCAAGTGCTCAGTGTGGACTTCTGAAGGTTCTTGTATCCTAAAGAAAGCTCTTATGCTGTATTGCCCTGTAGTTCATCTGAACAGCACCGGAGCTCTTACTCAGTGCTGGGGACATCCAAAAAGGACAAACGTGGTCCTGTCTCCTTGTAAGCCACACACTATAATTAGCTGGCCAGTGGGGTCCCGCAAGAGGGAGGGTACCCTGAGAACTCACAGAATCAACAGGCTCTCAACTCCACTTTGTTCCCAGACCACTGGCCACTGACTTAGATGCTCCAGGGGAAAATGAAGATTCTTCTCAGAAGACACTGAACTGCCTCCAAGGAATGCTATTTTGCTTGTCTGATCGCCCCATAGTGAAGTTAACCAATCAAAAAGTCAGACATCTAGAACGTCCTAGCAACAGTGCCTCCCTCTGAGCTGTGAGGAAAACAGTACATACAGGGTTACCAGACATCTGCAAGTGGCATCCAACAAAGAAGCCTGAGGCTAAGCAGCCACCAAAAGAGGGGCTCTTGGGGTTGAGGTTGATACCCAACATTAAAAAAACTCCCAAAATGAGGTGTCTTCACTTGTTTGGAGGGGTAATCTCTGGCAAGGTCCTCTTACCTCGTCACCCCCTTGGCAGGAGAGCAAAAAGAGGGTGAGAGAACAAACCAGAGCTCAGACTCACAGCCTCAACCTCTTGTACAGTCAGCGTGAATCCATGCAGGAGGTAAAACAACTCCCAGCTGTGTCCCCCCAACACTGTTGTGCTGAGGATTATGTTTCCAACACATGCCTTTGGGGGAACACATTCAAACCATAGCATGAGGCTATGCAGGACATAAGAAAAAACAAACTTTGAAAACTTTTTTTTCAGAGACCCTGAAAATTTACTGCAATCACTCAACAAAATTAAGGTGCTATTTTTTTCAGTAGTGGGGCTTGAACCCAGGTATTCTGGTTGAGCTACATACTCATCCCTTTTTGCTTTTTTTGTTTTTTAATTTTTTGGGATAGGGTCTTGCTGGGTTGCCCAGGCTGCCCTCGAATTTGCCATCCTCCTGGGTCAGCTTCTGTAGTAGCTGGGATTACAGCCATGTGCACTGCACCCGCTGATTTATACTCTTAGGTTTATTATTGTTATACTCTTATGTTTATTTTGTTCTTTTTCTGGCTTCTTAAATTAGAAACATTAAATTTCTACATTCTTTTTTTTGCATAAGTATTTAAGACTATGAGAATTTCCTTCAATTCTGCTTTTGCTGCATACCCCAAGTTTTGACATACAGTATTTTCTTAGAATTTGGGTTCTAAACATTTTTGGCGAAATTTGCCAGTATGAACTTGTAACGTGTCTTTCTGACAAATTGTGTGATCTCTACCCCCAGTAACCTGAGTGCAGGTGCAAAAAAGTTCAAAATTCAAGAGCCCTCAGGCTTGGCGTTTTGCTGGGAAAGCACACCCCCATCTGCTATAATTTGTTCTGTGCCTCACATCTTACATCTCTCTCCCCTTGCCTCTAATTATGAAGTCTTTCTTTAATTAGTGACTCCATCTCTCATTACACCCTTCATTTGATTGTTACATCCAACACTCATGTCCTCCTCTAATTGTCATTGCCCAAACTGACTTGCAACACTGTGGGCCAGGTAAGTTTCAGCACCTGGGATGAGAGTGAAGGAGATAGCAAGAGAATCAACAGAAGTGGTGGGATTAATGGACTGGAAGTGAGTAAAGAACTGGTGATTAGGAGCCATTGATTAAGTACAATGGAAATATAAGAGATTGCTGTGTCTGAATTTAGTATCTTGGAGGTAGCCACGTACAGGAGTGCATACTTGTAATCTCAGCTATAGGGAAGACTGAGGCAGAAGAATCATAAATTCAAGGCCAGCCTAGGCAACTTAGACCCTAGTCTCAAAAATTTTAAAAGAGTCTGAGGACACAACTCAATGGTAGAGCCCCTTAAGACAGATGAAAACACCTCATTTTGTGGGGAGTCTTTTCTCTTTTTTTCAGTGCTGGGTATCAAACCCAATCCCGAGAGATTCTCCCCTTTTGGTGTTTAGGCTTAGAGAGTTTAAGTTGCTGCAGGTCACCCATGTATCAAGTGGAAGGGTGGGCAGATCTGTCTGTCTGCAAAACCAGCACAGCTAGCCGCTTCAACACACAGCCTCTGGAGAGGGAAGCGTTCCCAGAACCCGGCCAGGCCGAAGCAGAGCCCTGATCTCTCACTGTTGAGCATCTGCCTCCAGCCCAGCCATAACTGTGTAGCTCTGGGAGGTGGAGGACTTTGCCGAGGGAGACAATGTCAGCACTAGCACTTTCTCTTGTCTTTCCTCAGCTCTTCCTCTTTTATCTCCAACCCTTGTCCCTACTATAGTCTGATGACCTTTTTATGTTCAAACCTCTTTGTAAACCAGGGATGGTAATGGTTATCTTTTATAGGGGTATAATGATTGTTCTACAGATTTTTAAATATTTGAGAATAAATTAATTACTACTATGAGTTGTTAGTTTTCACTCTTTTAACTTGTATTTTAAAGTATATCATTACAGCTAAGTTTTCAGGAATGGGCTAACTTCTCCTATGTGTCTTATTCACAGTAAATAGTGAATTATTGCCAGCCTCAGTTCTCTCTTTGTCTCTCTTTCTCTTTTTTTCTGAGACAGGGTCTCGCTATGTAGCTCACCCTGGCCTTGAACTTACTACGTAGCCCAGCTACATAGTGATCCTCCTGCTTCAGCTTCCTGAATTCTGGGATTACAGGCATGTGCCACCATGCCTGGCTCATTTCTTATTTCATTAAATATCCCATGTCCTCTCCTAGTTTCAATGGCTAGCTTCAGGAGTGAGCAAAGTAGGCAGCTATCTACTTATAAACTTGAAAGTTGCTAAAAGATTCCTGCCTCAAAGTGCCTCCCCAACATGAATTCTAAATCTAGACACCCTCAAGGGATGCCCTGAAAAGGCACATCTTTTCCAACTTACTTAAGGTATGAGGTTACTTGAGAGGAATTATTATTAGCTAGCTAATCAGTCTGTCACAGAACCACCTGCCTCCAGTATCACCTAGAATAGAGAAAGGTCCTGGAAGAATGTCACCCAGTATTATATGTAGATGTCTGCCCAAAGCCTCATGCAGTCATAGGTGGGTCTTTTCAGAGGTGGCTAGATCTAGGGTATGTGAATGTGGATTAATGGTGTGATACTGGGATTGTGGGTATATAATAAATTAGTCCACTGATTGGTTTAGCATAGTTCTGGGTGTGGACAATGGAAAGGACCACCCTGCGTTTGGGTGGCACCAGCCAGAAGTCTGGTTGCCTGGATGGGACAAAAGGGAAAGGGAGGCTGGCTGCTTTGCTGCTTGCTACTGCTTCTGGCCTGCCCTGCCATGGACTGTCTCTACTCTGCAATGCCCATCTGCCATGCCACCCTGCCTTGGAGCCGGCTGACTATGGACTGAAACCTCTACAAACTGTGAGCTAAAATAAACCTTTCTTCCTTTAACTTTGGGTTTCAGGTATTTTGTGTCAGTGACGAGAAAAGTAACTATAACACCCAGGATAGTATCAGTAAGAGAGAGTAAGTAGAGGAGAGCAAAGTGGAGTTAGGAACTGAACATAAGAAAGATACAGATTTTGAAGCACCATTAGGGAAGGAAAAGCCTTTGTACGGCCTAAGGATTAGTCCAAGAGAGAAGGTTCAAAGGGAGAAGCAGATACGAGTTGATATTTAATGGGTACAGAAATTCAGATGAGGAAGACAAAAAAATTCTGGAGGTGAATGGTAGTGATGGTTGCACAATAATGTGAAAGTGTCACTGAACTGTGCACTTGAAATGGTTAAAATGGTAAATTTTATGTTATGTAAACTAAACACATTCTAGACAGTTTATAAGGGAAATGAAGGAAGTTAAGACCTTTCACCAATCCTTTGCCTCAGGTGGCGATAGCCTCTGAGACGGTCCCAGTCACTCTAACCTCCCTGTGTTTCATGTCTTCATGTGGTCTCCTCCCACACTGCATGGAGTTGACCTGTGTAACCGATAGAATATAAAGGAAATGACTAGCACTGATCTTCCAAGGCGAGGTCATAAAAAGCACTGTGGCTTACAACTACTTTTTCTCAGATTCTGTCCCCTGAGAGAAATGAGCTGTTGTGCTATGAGGACTCTCAAACAGCCTACTAAGAAGTATGATGCTGGGCTGGGGATTTAACTCAGTGGACAGAGTGCTTGCTTCGCAGGAACAAGGCCCTGAGTTTGCTCCCCAGCACCAAAAAAAAAAGAAGTATGGTGCTGAGAAACTGAGGCCTCCAACGTTAACCTACCAGCCACATGAGGAGCTATCTTGGAAGCAGATCCTCTTACAGTCCCTTGCCATCTTCTAGCCTACAGTTTCATGAGGGCGCTGAAGCCGACTCACCCACCTGGCTAACCTACTCCCAAATTCCCGACCCACAGAAATTGTGAGATAATGATTATTGTTTTAAGCCATTATGTTTTGAGATTATTTGTTATGGATAAATTGTTAACAACTAAAGAAAGTGCTAAGACCTTTCATCAGGTGTTTGCAGTTGGAGGTATCTTCAGTCATTTAGATAGATGAATTGGTTTCTGCATTATATCACTGCTGCTTAAAGATATCCTATGGCTCCATTTAGACACACCTACATTTACCTTTGCTTATTTTGAACACCCAATAACTTAAAAAATATTTCCTGTGATTGGAGGAGCACTGCTGAATTTCAGAGCGTTATGGCTGGGATGAACAATCATGTACCCTGTCAGATACCATGAATGATTTTAAGTCTGAGAGTAAGTGCTTAAAAACCTGAAAGAAGGCCATTGTTTTAAATATTCTTACTCCTTAATATGTGTTAATTCTCTTTAAATGTATTTTTAAAAAGAGGAGACAATGTAGAGGGGCAAAATAAAGCCAATTTAAGAACTAAGGACAGTTTTAGGACCAACCTCTTTTGGCTCTGTGTGTACCCACCTAGAATTCCAATGTCTACATCTGTGAGTCTCCAGTTTTTCAACCCAAGCTTGACAAGCTGTGGGGCCCTTGCCAGTTGCTCTAACAGGCTGGCCAGGCTGACTCTCACGTCCAAGTACCAGGGCAGCATCAGCACAGTTAGCTGTTCCAGGATGCTGAGCCTGCCAACTTGAAGAAACAAAGAGCAAGCAGTTCAGGAAACAGACTGTCTCAAAACTGATGAAAGATGAAGGGATTCAGGGAAGAAATGATTTTATGTCTGATGGCTTTGCAGCCCATTCAATCTGCAATGAGAATCTGTTTTGCTATTTTATGGGAAATCCTCAAACACATGTAAGGACTGTGCATAATGGTGTAATGAAACTACAGTATATGTAATGATAATCCAACTTTCAGCAAACAGCAAATCATGGGCAAGCTTACTTAATCCTGACCTGATGATTCCTCTTGGATTATTCTGAAGCAAATCCAAAACATATGTATCAATTCTTTTATTTTTTATTTTAATCACATATCACTGTCATACCTTAAAAATCTTTTTTTCCTTGATTTTTTAAAGTTTTATTTACTGGTACATTTTAGATATATATAATGATAACATTCATCGTAGGGAATTTGTACCTGTACATGGTGTATCTTGCCGCTTCTTTTTTTCCCATTCCCCTCCCCTCCTTTCAACTCCTCCTCCCTTCTTATTTACAAAAGCTTTGTTTCCATTTTTTCCTTCTATTCTTTTTTCTTTTGTCCCTCCTTTCCTTTCCCACTCCCCCTTACCTTAAAAATCTTGTCACTAATTCCTTGAGCAAATTTGTCCCTGACATCAGTCACAAGCTTCCTTGAAGGAGGTATTCAGTTACAATTCGCATATGCAAACTGTTGACTCAGAAGACCTGGGCCTTAAGGATAAGGACCATTTAAGAAAGCTCTGAAAGCTTTTCCTTTTCCAGGCTACAAGGGATTTGGGTACAGGCTGTTTTTCTAACTTCCTAGTATACATATTCAAATATGTGATTTTGTCTAAGTTGTCATTCTTACTCAGTTCATGTAGAGCTTCATTTCCATCCTTTTCCAGGTAATTTTCTGATAAATCAAGAATGCTCAGTTTGACCAAATTGTGAAGATTCTGAGCTGGAAAGAATTGTAAATGTAAAAAAAAGTTCAAAAAAAATTTTTTTCAGTCAACTATATGCATTTTAAAATATCCTTAGAAGAGTTCCAAATCCTTCTCTTCTTTGCTGATGGTAATGCAAACTATCATTTGACTTGGTTAACATCATTATTCCTAAAGGTACAGTACTCCGACAGGTGTAACCTCCTACTCTCATGTCTATGATCAAATTGCCCAGAGATTGCCTGTCCTAGGTTCTGATTAATAAACTCTAGGTTGCATACAGCAAAAAGCAGTGTAGAATAGAGCTGTGTTGTCACCATGGGAAGGTCACTCAATCTCTCTAACCCTCAGTGTCTCCGTCTACAGAATGAGGTGCTTGGATAGGTGAACTGTGAAGTTGTTTCCAATCCAAAAATGCGCTTAATCATGCACAAGAAACAGTGGAACAAAAACGGATGAGATGAATTGTTTTTGTGCACTTCAGCTTAGATTATTTTGTCAGTGTCATAGTTGTGATGCTAATAATAAAAAGCTAGATAGTAAAAAAAAAGGGATAAAAAAAGAAAATAGCAAAATGGCAGGTGCTAATTCAGCCATATCAATAAGTACCTTAGATGTAAATGGACTAAACACTCCAATGACAAAACGGAGATCATTGGAACCTCCCTCCCCTTCTACGGTGCTGAGAATTGAATTCAAGGTCTTCCACATACTAGACAAGGACTTGACTGCTAAATTTCACCCCTAGCCCCTATTTTTATTGTTCTTGTCATTGTTTGTTTTTTAAGCAAGACCAACTCTGCTTTCTTTCTCTTTTTTTTTTTTTTTTAATCTTCCTGGAGACTGAATCCAGGGACTTCACACTGAGTTACATCCCCAACCCTTTAACATTTTGAGACAGGGTCTTGCTAAATTCCTAAATTGCCCAGGGTGGGCTCTAACTCCCAGTCCTCCTGCCTCAGCCTTAAAGAACGCTGGGATTACAGGTATGCACCACTAAGCTCAGCAAGAAATGTATTTTAATGACAAAGGTAAATATGTTGAAAAAATATGTTGAGGTGAAAAATACAGAACTAGTTTCATGCAATCATACAATGGCATCACTATAGTGAAGAGATCTTAGTTTTCTTCACTTTGTGATTTATTGTGCTTGCTTAATGTAACTGAAGTTTTTCCTATCAAGATTACTTGATAGGAAAATCTCCTTTAAAAAAAATCAGACAGGGGTTGGGGATTTAGCTCAGTGGTTAGACCACTTGCCTAGCAAGCCCAAGGCCCTGAGTTCAATTCCCAGCACACACACAAAAAAATCAGACAAGATTTTTATGGAAATATATAGCTGTTATTTGCATTTGTAAGCTGTGCTCACCATTTTTGTGCTCCCAGTGTTCATCACTCCCTGTAAATTTATATTAATAGTTTCCTTGGAAATCTTTATGGACTCCTAGCAGTTTGATAGTCTCATTTTAGAAGGATTACACAATGTTTTTCCAAAGTCTAAATTTTAAAACATATCTGAATTGACTAGTTTATTCAGAAATATGGAAAAAGTTCTCTATACTTGGTATACTTGAATACCCTTTGGGGAGTCAAAAGACTCAAATGTTATCTTAATTTATTAACTCCATCTAAACAGGGCAATGGATAAGAATCTAACACTGAGCAGATTTAAAGAAATCCTTATGTCTCTTTAAACCTTTACAGTCATTTATCCATTCATCCAAATATTTATTAGGGAGTAATTATATGACAAGAAGTATGACAAGTTTCAATCAAGTTTTTTTCTCAAGCAATATTTTCTTTGTCTAGTTTCTAATTCTCTCCTATTATCCATTAATCGTTAATTTTAATTACAATCATGAAGAAAACTCATTAAAAACAGGCTGGCTATTACCTAGATATCTTTATTATCTTTTCTAGTTTGAATTAAAATTAAATTTCTATCTGAGCATTTAATGTGCTTTAGTATAAAAGTATCACATGTTCTCTTACACCGTTCTCATTCAGTTAATACAGGAAATAGTTACCTAGAGAGTTCACGGAATTTGCAGTCAGGCAGCAGGAGACTAATTGTATTTCTTGGAGGTCACGGGGTTCGCTTGACAGAGACTTGACAATGTGGTCCATTCCCTCTCCAATGTCAGACAAGTGAGTCAGACGAAATAAGCACAGTTTCTTCATGTTTGTCAGACCTTTAGCTGCAAAAACATTGAAAGGAGCTATGTTAGGATACCAAATTAATTTGATTAAATATAAAAAAGAAGGCATAACAAAAAACATAAACGAAAAAGAAGGCAAAGGAGAATAGTGCAGAGATATCTCCATGCTCTTTCTACAGAGACCTCCAGTTTCAGAGTCAAAGGGTTATTTTTCTTTAAACTATCAACTGCCAGTCTTCCAGACCATTCAAAACTCACTTACATGCAGGTCATTCTCTTAATAGCACAACAAAAACTATAGCAGATGTATAGTAGTATTTTCAATGGGCACGAAATCTTCTGGGAGCTCTCTCAAGTGTTAGACAGGGTTTCAGAGGGGCAGCAGGAAGACCAGAGTCTCTTGGAGTGCTTGGAGTGCAACTGTCTGCAGCCACAAGGAGTTCTGCTTGGGACTGCATGATGCGGGTCAGCCAAAAATTTGCAATAAAGACTACCCTAATGTGGCATGTTTGACCAGGTGAAAGATTTATCTTTCATCAGTTGAAAACATCCTTAAATGCCCTAAAACTTGGGTTTAAACTTACTGTAGAGTTTAGGATTGATTAGGGGTAGCTTTATGTCATTAAAATATTGGGTCTTGATGATACCCACAGAAAGACATATATGAGTGTTGGTTTTGTTTTGCTGTGCTGGGGATCAAACACAAGGTCTCACACATGCTAAGCAAGTGCTCTATCTAGGCTATACCTGCAACCTCTACAGTTTTAATAAAACCAACCTTGCAGAACTTTGGAAAAGTTGCAAACAATATAGGTAATGTATTTAGCACAGTGATTGGCACATGAAATGTTCATTGTTGTCATAGGAGTACAAACAGCTTAGAGGTGTCAGCATGAGCTTTGTAGTCATTCTGACTTGTGGATTCACCACTTAACAATTTTGTCAACTTGTGCAAGTTATTCAGCCTTTTAGCTGTGGCCGCAGGGGTCATTATACCCACATACTCGGACTCTTGTGAGGATTCAATGAGCTAAAGTATGTAAAAGTGCCAAGTGTAGTGTATAACCACTTACACAATAATTCTTTAATACACAGCAAATTGTGGTTAATATAATTAGACAAGTTTAAGTTAAGATTTGATTACTTAATAGCAGAACTATACTACCCTAGGGAGCTACTTTTGACTTTTCTACCAGTTGGCAAAATCTTGGACAAATTAATAAACCATTCTAGGTCACAATAGATTTTCTATAAATGAAGGAGTGAAGTAGATATTCTCAGGCTCCTTCCAGCTCTGATATTATGTTTAAAAATTAATAGTTTATTGAATACTGAATTAATGTGATTATTTTCTTGGGGACTATATAAGAAGAAAAGAGGTCAACCATGTTTTAATTAAAGAATACAGCTAGGCGTTAGCAGGAAGCACAGTAAGAAAGAAGGCTAAAGGAAGAGAGATGCATTTTACTGAGGAAAAAGAAAAGAAGGAAGAAAGGAAAGGCAGGAAGGAATGAAGGAAGGAAGGAAACAAGCAAGAAGGGAGAAGCAGAGACATTGGGGAAAAACACTTCATGTGTCCTGGGGGTCTGGATCTCTGTGATGAGCCATCTGTCCTGCTGTGTTCCTCAGATTTTTCTTGATGCCATCTTCTTTTCTGCATCTCATTTAATTCACAAAATTTTACTTAACTTTGAAATCACTGTATGAAATTTTTATATTGTTTCAATGTTTTAAATATAATCATATGGAAAGAGAAGTCAGAAGCATGTCATATTTTTTGCTACTCTAAAAACGATACAGCTTAGGGCTGGGGATTTAGCTCAGTGGTTAGAGTGCTTGCCTTGAAAGTGCAAGGCCCTGAGTTCAATCCTCAGCACCAAAAATAAATAAATAAATAAATAATTTTAAAAAGGATATAGCCTGTTGGTGTACAATTTTAATAAAATGGTACTGAAGGATTGTAATGGGAATGGGGAACAAGTGTCCACGGAAACCAATGTAGTCACAAGTGCCTGAAAACAGACTTGCTGTGTGTGTGCAGGCTGTGCTAACAGTTCTGTGGTGTTTAATCTTGATTGTCAACTCGGTTGGTTTGAGAGATGCCTAGGAGATTAGTAAAGCACACTTCTGGGTATGTCTGGGTGGATCCTGGGATGTGGAGACCATACCTGGTCCCCGGCCATTTCCTCTCTGGCTTTTTCTCTGCTCTCTGCTTCCTGGCTGCCATGGTGTGGGCAGGTTTCCTCCACTGTGCCCTTCTGCCTGATGCTTCTGGCTGGAGCCAGCTGAGCATGGACTGAAACTTTTGAAACTGTGAGCCAAAACAGACAGAGCTCTCCTTCTTTAAGATGCAGGTGTGAAGTATTTGGTTCCTGCAACAGAAACCTGACTGATATAGGACTCTTAAGCTAACTGTTCTTATTATTATAATTACATTAATAAAAACATCACAGAAAACAAACAAAAATCTGACCTAATTTTATAGCATCTTCCTCATTCATCTTAATGTTATCCAGTATGAGCTTCATAAGGTTCGTCAAGTTACCCAAGCCATCAGTCAGGCCACCTGTCGAAGAAAAAAGATTAGATTACATAGAACTGATGCAACTGTTATTTATTATTTACTATGTCATTTATTATTATTGTCATTTATATTATCAATCAGAAGATTTTTTTTTTTACTTATTACCATGAGCAAGAAATGCTCAGGGTATTGACACAAAAATGTATGTTAAAAAAGATTTTTTTTTTTTTTTAGTTTTTTTGAGGCGGGGTCTCCTAAGTAGCTGAGGCTGGCCTTGAACTCACTATGGAACCGAGGGTGGCCTCAAACTTGCAGTGATCCTCCTGCCTCAACCTCCCCAGTGCTGAGATTACAAGCGTGTACCCCCACACCTGGCTATTAAAATTTAATCTAATTTTGGGTTTATGAGACAGGGTCTCACTATGTTGTTCAGGCGGCCCTTGAATTCACTGCATAGCCCAGATTGGTCTCGAATTCATGGGGATCCTCTTGCCTTAGCCCTCTGGGTGCTGGGATTATAGGCATTTGCTCCCATGCCCAACAACAAAAATGTATTTTTAAGTCAGGAATAGATTCTACAAATAGCATGGAATTAGAAAGATAACAGAAAAATTTACACATTTTGAAATGAACTGCATGCCTCTAAGTAATCATGAGCCAAAGAGGAATTCTCCTGGGAATTACACTGTATCTTAAAAGATATGGAAATAAAGATAATAGTAAAAATATTAAGGTAATAAAGTACTTAGATTTGTAGCATTGAATAATTGTAATTAGAAGCGAGGAAACGTCTCAAATTCATAACCTGAGCTTAATACATAAGAGACCACAGAAAAGACAGTAAAATAAACCCAGAGTAAGGAAAAGGAAGGAAATAATAAAGTATAGAAAGCAATAAAATTACAAATAGATAAACAGTAGAAAGCAGTGAAACAAAAAATTAGACCTTTGGAAAGCTCAATAAAATTAATAAATTTGATATTTATCAATTTTATTGATAAATATCAAATAAATTTTATCAATTTTATTGATATATATCAATAAAATTGATAAAATTTCTAAAGTCAAAAAGAAGAAACACAAATTACTGATATCAGAAATGAAAGACAGATTATCACCACACACACTGCACTTATTCAAAGAACGACTAGAAAATAACACTAACAAACTTACATAAATTTGAGATCCTATATAAAATGGAAGGCTGTGGATTTAGCTCAGTGGTTAGAGTGCTTGCCTTCCAAGCACAAGGCCCTGAGTTCAATCCCCAGCACCAAAAAAAAAAAAAGGCCCAATTTCTCAAAAACTACAAAGTATGAAAACTCACCTAAGATGAAATTGATAACTTCAAATCTTATAACTATTAAAAATTTATGTGTTTTTCTAAAAAAGAAATCTACAGTCATAGATATTTTATTTGCAAATTCTACCAAACATTCAATGAAAAAATAGGACCACTTTTATACAGTCTGTTCTAGAAAATAGAAGTAGAAGCAACACTTCCCAAATCATTTTATGAAGCCATCATTAACTTGGGATAAAACCCAGAGAAACATGGTACAGGAAAATAAAACTTCAGACCACTATCATTCATGAACAAAGAAACAAAAGTCCTCAACAATTAACAAGTGGAATTGAGTCATATATAAAATGACTATTATCACCATGCAGTGGGTTTGTACTGCAAGGACAAATCCATACTTGTACTGCAGGGCTAGCCATACTTGGAAATCAATTTATCTAGTAAATGGAAGCACTACCCATGTTCATTGATTGAGAGAATTGACAGTTAATATTGTTAAAATGACCTTTCTACTGAAAATGATCTGCTGATTTAATGCAATCACCATCAAAATACCAGTGATAGAGTTACCTGGCAAGGTAGATCCCACGATCACAAAAACCTAAAGACATTCTTTACAGAACTAGAAAAAAACAGTACTAAAATTTATATGGAAGCCCAAGAGAACTTGAATAGCCAAAGCAATCCTGAGTAAAAAGAACAATGCTGGAGGCATTGCAGTATCTGATTTCAAAATTTCTATGAACACTGGACATGGTGGCACACACCCGTAATCCCAGCACTCAGGAAACTGAGGTGGGAGGATCACTCTGAGCTCCATAGTGAGCTGAAGGCCAGCCTGAACTACATAGTGAAACCCTGTCTCAAAGGCCCCACTCCCAAAAATTACTATGGAGCTTTTGTAAGAAAAATAACATGATAGTTGCATAAAAGAAGACACTAGGGTTGGGGATTTAGCTCAGTGGTAGAAGGCCCTGAGTTCGATCCCCAGCACCATATATATATGTATGTATGTATATGTAAAATTCTCTCTTAAAAAGACAGTAGCCTTACACTCAAGTTCTTTAAAAGGGCCTATCATATTACAAGACTTTTTAAAATTTGTTCTTTTATTGTTTACCCAGTTAATTAACTAGATGGGGTCTTACTTACTATGTTGCTCAGGCTGGCCTTGAACTCCTACACTTAAGCAATCCCCTGCGCTAGCCTCCTGAGCAGCTAGGACTACAGGTGCACACTACCACAGCCAGACTCAATTATCAAATTTTAAAAAAACAGTAAAGAAAATATTCAGATCCTTTGTCTATAACCAAAACTGTTTCAACAGGAATCCAAAGTGTATTGCCTTTTGCATTCTTCAGTGGACAATTAGATGGTTTACATACTCTTGTCTGAGTTTCCATTTTCAATTAGTGTAATAGTTGAAATTTTTCTTGGAAAAATTGTTGTAGAAATTTTGGATTGTTTCCCTTTGTGTTTTTTTATTTTCATTGGTGGGGATCAAACCCAAGACCTCACACATGGTGGGCAAACATTCTACTACAGAGCTATTATATCCCCAGCCCCAAACTCAATTTTTTTTTTTTTTTGTGGTGCCAGGGATCGAACTCAGGGCCTTGTGCTTGCAAGGCAAGCACTCTAATCACTGAGCTAAATCCCCAGCCCCCCAAACTGAATTTTTAAGGTTTATCATTTATTACTGATAAATAAAACACATACAGTTTTAAGAAAAAGAAAGAAAAGAAGCCATTTGAGGGCAGTTCTCATTTTCCTCCTGTGCCAGTTAATCTTGCTTGTCAGTTTGACTGGATTAAGAGACTTGGAGAGATGACTGGATGAGAAGGCACTAACCTCGTTCACAGCCAAATGGGATGTCAGGGGATGGGGACTTCCTGGAGGAAGGAGGTCATGCGAATGTGACCTTGGAGAAAATATCTGGTTCCTGGCCCCTTCCTTTCTGGCTTCTTCCCCTGCTGTCTGCTTGGCAGATGTCTTAGTTTTCCTCCATCATTTCCTCCCACCACGATGCTTCTACAGTGGAACCGGTAGACCATGGACTGAAACCTCTGAAACTGTGAGTCACAATAAATTCTTCCTCCTTTAAATTTCAGGTGCCAGATATCTTGTCCCAGCAATGAGAAAACTGATCAATATACCTCCCTTATTTGAAAAATAGCCTTGGAATATTCATGAGTGATTTCTTAGGAAAATACATTTCCAGCCTGGTCATTTGCCTTTCTTTAACATAAATCTGTTTTTTGAAAAAGGCCCCTGCTTGTTATGAACTATATGTATGTCATGTCATTTTCAAATTGGCCCTTTTGGTCTGGGAATTACAGGTGTTTAAAAAAAAAATCTGAGCAAGGCATGGTGGGCACACCTGTAATCCCAGTCTTCAGGGAGATTTAGGCAGCAGGATCACAAATTTGAGCCCAGCCTGGCTGATGCAGTGAAACCTTGTCTCAAAACATTAAAAAGGGCTAGGTGTGCTCGCTTCGGCAGCACATATACTAAAAAGGGTTAGGTATGTAGCCTAGTGATGAGGCCATGGGTTCAATCCCCAATATAAAAAAAAAAAAATCTGACGCAGAAAAATTTACTGCATGAACTGTAAACAAGAAGTCAAAAAGAGAAGTAATGTATTATAAGAAGGAGGACAGGTGGGATTTGTAACCAAGTGGAGATGATGTCTTGTCCAAAAACCACAGAGAGGCTCATTCGGATTGAGCCAGTTATTTAGTAAGGATGTGACTGCATAGTTGTCGAATCTAACAATTTTTAAGAGCAACGAGAAATCTTTATTGATGTGGTATTTCCCAATTGCAAAATGCTGGCAACTCCTCCAGGGAGGGTGGTCATGGATAGACAACAGAGGTAGGAAGGAGACTTTTCATCTTAGATCCTTTTTTTTTTCCCCTTAAATCCTTTTATCATTGTTGTTTTCGCGGTACTAAGGATTGAACCCAGAGCCTTCGTACCAAGCTACCTCCCCAGCCCTTTTAAAATTTTTTAAATTTAGTGAGGCCTCACTAAATTGCTCACAATGGGCTCAAACTTGGAATCTTCCTGCCTCAGTCTCCCATAGTGCTGGAATTACAGATGTGCACTACCACACCCAAAGTAGATCTTTTCCCAATTTGGACCATGTAAATATATAAGCCCCCCAAATAAATTTTAAGAATTAAGAGCAAAATATTGGCAAACTTTTAAAAATTCTAATTCTATATTATTTACGTGTCTTGAAGTAATTGCTCTGTAAATATGTACAATCACTGTGCATTAATGAAAAATAGATATTAACTTAAAATTATTTTTTAAAATGTTAATACTGTGTAGGACAAATTCAGCACATAAATGATAACTGTGTCAGAGCTCGATAAAGTAACAGCTGCCCGGAGGTAATGGGCTCCCTGATGCAGAAGGCAGACTGCTAAGGTCTGGGTGAAGTCAGCATCCTACAGAAGGGATCCTTGCATTCAGCTGCAAGACGAAAAGATGATCAGGACAAAAGACTCTAGATTCATAACTTTGTAGAGTGGTGAGAGACGGAGGGGAGGACAGGAAGAAATTCGTGATGGAAACGAACCTCAAGTTGCTACAATTAAACAGCTGTTGCTGCTCAGGGCACAGGGCGGGTCACACAGGAAGGACAGACACCACCTCTGGTGTCACCTGGAGTTTAGGGAAGACTCCCCTTCATCCAGAAACATTGCCCCCACACGTCCGGCCCTAAAGGCTAAAATTTCTTTGTGTTAGACAATGTTCAGTCCCAAAATCTGTTGTCTAAATGAGCACTACTTAAGGTAAGGATAGGGGCAGGATGTGTGTTGCAATTTCTCAGATGAGAATCTAGTAACACAATTAGCCACTAGCTCCTGCGGGTGATTAATTTACCAGCTGGATTTCCTCCAAGATTTGGGGGGGGCAGGGAAACAGTGGGTGTTGGGCAGAGATGGAGATGCTGACAAGGGGAAGGGTTTGCTGAAGACAAGTTTGCTGTGTATATATTTTTCACAATCTATAATGCAAAATACATCTTATATGAACTATAACACTTTTCGATTTATTTATTTTTTTTAGGTTTTTTGGTCTTGTTTTGTGTTTTGAGGGGGTGCTGGGGATCTATCTCAGGGCCCTGCCCTTTCTAGGCAAGTGTTCTACCACTTGAGCTAAATCACCATCCCCTGTTAGTTTTTGTTTGTTTGTTTGTTTGCTTTTAGTTTGTTGAGACAGGGTCTTACTGTCTAGCTCAGGCTGTCCTTGAACTCACTATATAGCCCCAGGCTGGCTTCAAACTCTTGGTGATCCTCCTGCCTCAGCCTCCCAAGTGCTGGGATTACAGACAAGTGCCACCATTCCCAACTTTTTTCTTTTACCTTTTTTCTTTTATTTTTTGTTTTTTTGAGGCAGGATCTCACTATGTAGCCCAGGCTGTCGTCAGACTAATGTGATCCTCCTGCTTCAGCTTCCCATGAGCTCAAATTACAGGGATGAGTCAGTGTGACACTTTTTTCCTTCTTCTTCCCTCCTCCCTTCCTCCCTTTCCTTTCTTTCTTCCCTCCTTCCCTCCTTCCTTCCTTCCTTTCTTTCTTTCTCCCCCCTCACCCTTTCTGTCTTGTCTTTCTTTCTGCATTACTAGGGCTTGAACCCAGGACCTTCACACTAAGCTAAATCTCCAGACCTTTTTAGAAGTTTTTGAGACGGGGTGTTGCTAAGTCACTAAACTGCCCCAGCTGCACTGAAACTTGCAGTCTTCCTGCCTCAGTGTCCAAGTTAGGGTTGCACACATGCAGCATCACACCCAGCTTATGAACAGCTGTCACACTATATGGCTTCTGCTCTGGCACTCTTCCCTCGGACCTCCCAAGCTGAGAGCCCACCATCTATACAGACTTCCCTCCCCAGCCTTTCCACCTCCCTTCTAAGTCTTGAAAACTTGGTAGAAACTATTAGAAATTTTAAAACAAAACTATCTGCTCTCCAGTATTTTCACAGTACCCAGCCCATCCTGATACAGCTTACATAGCTGATGGGCACAGTACCTGGCAGCCGTTGTATCTGGAGGTTGTGAATACTGAGAGTTGTCAGGTTGCTCACAGAGGTGATGTGCTGCCCGTCTTCTGTGCTGAGAGGACTCGTGTCCAGCATGAGGGAATGAATGTTCTTACAGGTGCCGAGGATGGAGCTGAGGGCTCCAGCCACTCCAGCACATCTCTTAATATACAGTCTGAGGCTTGCGGCAGAGCTGAAGATCTTTCCCAGATATCTGATATTTTTCTTATTCAACTTGCTGAAATCCCGGAGTATGACCTCCAGAGTCTGGAATTTCTGCTTCCAGTTGAAGAACAAAGACACAGCCCTGCTGGGAATGTAGGTTTCAGAGGACGTCTCTGTAGCAGCCTTGTCCTGTGACGCTGAGGCTCCTCCGTAGAAGTCCAGTTTCACGAAGGTCAAAGCACTTGCACAATTAGGCAAGTGTTCAAAGAAGTCAAATAAATAATCAGGGATGTTCTCGGAGTTGATATATAGACTTTTACCACGAAAGAAAGTTTCAAATTCTTGGCTCAGGGTTGATTTTGATATACTCTCGTGGAACAAATTGATGCCACACTCTGCAAAGGAATTGGTGTTGATGGCTTTCAGAATCTCTTGGTCAGTGGTGCCGTTCACACTCTGGATAGATCCCTGCCTCCAGAGAGGCCGCTTGCTCACGGAAAGGCCTAGCAGGCTGCCGTGTTGATACACTCCTGCCAAGTGCCTCACAACAGCCCTGGTAGCAGCAGCAGATGACCCGCACGTGTACAGCAGCAGGTTGCTGTACAGGGATGTAATATCTGCAATGGAAACCATTTTCTGCAAGTATGCGTCCCCCTTGGCCACCTCCTCTGGCTCAGGAGACGTCAATAAACTGCTGAGTCTGCGTCCCGCCACATATTCCTGGAACGACTTGTGAAAGAATTTATACTTTGGCTTGAACCTCTGAGCTGTGTATTTACAGAGGAGTCCAGTTGTCACCAGAACATCCTCGCTCACCCTGGACATATCCTCCGGCTCAAAGTCGAACCTGTGGGAGAACACGCCCTCCAGAGCCAGGTCTCCACAGTGGTCTAGGCTCCGGGAGAAGTCAGCTGCAGTCACGCCTCTCTGTTTGTGCTTGTTTTTTTGAATCAGCAGATCATAGAGGGTACGGAAGAGCGTGGTTTGTGTGTGAGCATGGAACTCATCTTCGCCCATCTGGATTACACAAGTGATGACCACGAAGAGAGGGATCCTCATTAAATTCCTCAGGGACCTGGATGTCTGAATGTGGAGCAGCAGGCCTTCAGCAAGCTCCCTGATCAGCACTTCTCGGATGAGGACCTGGGCACTGTCCTCCGTCATATCCCCGACCTCAATGATCTGGGCCCCAAACTGCCTGACGTGCCTCAGACACTCGGTGGTAGTGGTGACAACGACCACGTTCTTGAAGCGGTGGTTTTCCTTGATCAGGGCTTCAACTTCTGGGCAGTTCTGGGGGTTGAATTCATTGTAGCCGTCAAGGAGAAAAAGAACCTCCTGCCGTAGCTTCAGCAGCATGGCCATAAGCGTCCGCTTCCCGATGGTGCCGGGTACATCCAGCAGTTGATCACACAGGGTCTCGAAGAGTCCACCCCGGGCTCGGCTCAGACGGAGAAAGAAGACAAATTTGAACTTGGTCAGAATCCCGCACTCCCCGGAGGCCCAGAGCATGGCGATCCTCTGGAGCAGAGTGGTCTTGCCTTTGCCGGATTCCCCTTCGATGATGCAGGGGTTCTGAAGGGTCTCCAGCAGCCCGCTCAGGGTCAGCTGCTCCACGCGGCGATGGTGTCGGTCCTTCCTCCACAGGACTGGTTCTGTGAAGGTGCTTTTCAAATTAAAAATTATGTCAAAATCTTCCCCCAGGGGATAGAAGTTCAGAAAAGATGGTGACTGGTATAATGTCTTTAAATCCTGAGCCAAATCGTCTAAGTCTCCATCTGATATCTGTTGAAAAAGACCTGTTAGAGAAGAAGCGGCGTTAGAGAGGGGACAGTTCTGCATCCACTCGGAGCCTGGCGGTCAGGAGGATGAGGGGAGAGACGCTGAGAAGCTGCTAAACGTGACTTTAATTTCCTTCCCCCATTCCGAGCTGGTATAAAGGCTTCTTCCTATCTAGTTCGGCTTTTCCCTTCACACCCTTTCCCCTCTTTGTCCTTTGCCGCCTTCTCCCCAACTCTTGGAGCAGCCGATTGAAAATGGGAGGAGCCTATGTTTGGGTTAAGGCAAGTGAAAGATTTGCCTGGTGATGGTTAGGGTAACTTTCAGCAGATTAAACCTTAACCTGTCGTGATAAAATTTACTAATTTGAAATAATGAAAACTCAATTACCATTTTGTGGACAGTAGAATCGCTCTCCCTGAGTCAGTCAGGCTCCCTTTACCACCCAGCTTGGCTCGAGGTGCAGGTTGTCGGCTGGGCCACTCCCCCAAGGTGGGCTGAGGAACGCTGGCCTGAGTGTGAGTACGGTCCAGGGGTACTCCGAAGTGAGGCTGTACTGAGGCGTTTGTTCCCTGCCCCGGGTTATTCGGCTTCACTGTCAAGTGATCTAAAGAGTGTTTTCCTTAGCATGAGTCAAAGCCCACTGCCAGGTGATATGAAGAGGGAAGAGGCCCTATCACCAGAGTTATGGATCTTTTTCATGATTTATGCTATTTGGAGAAACACTTACAAATAAACTGGTACTTACTTTGTCCACTCAAGTCTTGAAGTAGAGCATAGTTCCACTTCTCGAGGGATTTAAGAAAGAGGTTACAGGACTCTGAGCCCTTCTTTAAAATCATATGAATGATCCCACGGGCCGCATCCTGCTCCACCTTTTCACAGCAAATGACACTGATTTCTTCACAGTTCAGAACATTCCATGCAAATAGATCATCCACAATTTGCTTTGTAACAGTCATGCCCATCCTTTGAATGAGGTTTCGACTGTTTTCCTTTATGAAATCCACTGAGAAGATGGAGGAAAATGCACACTTATTTACTTATATAAAATATACATATTGCTATCTGTTTCCAGAGCATTAGGACTGTGCGTTTTTTTTTCTTTTTGGCCCATCATGAATTACGGATGCACCAAATGCATGAAATCCAGGCCCTCAAAAAAAGCTCTGCTGCTGGGCATGGTGGCACACACCTGTGATCCCAGCACTTGGGGAGGCTGAGATAGGAGGAGTGCTGATAGTGTGAGGCCAGGCTGGGCCACACAGTGAATTCAAGGCCAACCTGAACTCCACTGTGAGAACACGTCTCAAAAACCAAAGGAGAAAAAAGTGTAAAACAATGCTCCTCATTCATTCGTTTATTATTCCTTCCTTGCAGAATATCTTGGTTCTGAGACAATGACCCTGTTTTGGATTTTCACTGTCCAATATGGGTAAGCCACATGTGCGAGTGAGCACTTGAAGTGCGGCTAGAGTAGCCGTGCAACTGAATTTTACATTAAATTATATTTTAATGTGTTTAAAGCCACAGTTAAATAGCCACAGGTGGTGAGTGACTACTACCCTGGATAGCACAAGTCTACCCTTTTTGTCATCAAATTGAAAAGAGCTAATTGTGGGTGCCACTTAGATCTATACTGTTTCTTCACTACAATCTCAATGGGTACAGCTCCCAGCCATCTGGATGGAAGGATATGACTGAATAGGTGATGGCAGGGAACCAGCAATTTAAAACATAGCCTGGTCATCTTCGGGTAAATCCTAGCCTATCTGTGGTTGCACTGTTTATCACATACTACAGTATTTGCAAATAAGTTCCTCCAAAGTACAAGATATTTACTGAAAATTCCACCAATACAGTGATGAAAGCATGAATTACTTTTCCATTTAATACAATCAATATTTGGTACCACACTATGTATCTGGGCAGCTGTTATTTGTAATATACTTACTAGTTCTGAATAAAAGCTTTCCACCTTTCTATATCTCAGTAGAAGATACTATTTACAAATGGGTATGTCAAGGATGATCCCAATATTGTCCTCTTCTTTCAATAAAATCACTCTTCATTCTATAAAACTAACAAAACAGAACCAGAAAAATATCAGGTGGAAAGACTGAAGTGATTACCCAGTTAATAACCCTCTTTTTGTAAATGAGAAAATGACAGCCCAAACCAGATAACAACTTGTTCAAGGCCACTCACTATTTATGACCAAACCCTAAAGAGAACCCAGGTGTCTGGACTTCTGGCCTAGAGCCCAGGCTGTGCTCAAATGGAACTTAGCCCTTCTTTGCATTGATGCTGGTCAGAGGTAAGAGGGCACTTTGGAATTAAACAGCAAAAGATAGTAGGAGTAATTGTGAAAGAGACTGATACAGAGGATAAGTTCTCTCTAGTTGCTCCAGGAAAGAACAGTACGAACCAGGTTTTAAAGGAAAAGTAAAATAAGGTCAGATGGTTTGGCTAGGATAGAGGGAGAGGTGTTGAGATGAAAAGGCTCCCAAAACGACAGGGGAGAAGATGAACAAAGATATAGAGACCGGAAGCATGAGTAATCAGAGAAACAGGCAGAGGAGTTATGCAGCCAGGGTACAAAGGAGAAAAATCTATGGAAAACCTTGTATGCCAGGATGAACCATTTGTATTTTGTCCTGTAGGCCACTGGGGACAATAATAATACCAGGAGTAGTGCAAAGTGAGGTTTTAATAAACAGATTTCTACTTCTGGGGATAAACGTGGCCTTTAATCCTCCTGGACAGTATAGGGAGCAACTTCTTTTCCCCTTCATGTATTCTAAAGTGTTTCTGAAAAGCAGGAGTCCAGAACCCTAGTGCCTGATCTGTGACTGCTCCACCCATGTCCAATCCTGATGCAAATCAATCTCATTATCATTTCCCTCTTTCCCTCCCCACCTGTTTATATACACAGACACAGCCCCTGCTTTAGAATGAAGACACAGACCCTGAGTTAGAAACAGCATTACTGAGGGGATAGGAAAAGGGAAAGAGAATTAGAAGCACTAGGTGGAGAAAAGCAAAAATAGGAGCTATGTGACTGAGATTGGGTAAGTGAGTGGTGCTGGGTTAGGAGCACATGTTTTTTTCTCTTAACATTCTATTATGAAAAAATTCAAACATACAAAAATTTTTAAATTATACAAAAGAATGCCAATAACCACCACATAGCTCTTACAGTTAATATTTTGCTATAGTTACTTTATCATATTAGTCTATCCATCCTTCTATTCATTCATCATTTTTGCATTTCATTTAATTTTTATATGTTCCATATGAGTTGCAGACATCAGTACATTCTACATCGTATTGTTAACTAGAATGCAATACTATATTATATTGAATGCTATTATATTTAGGAAAAACATACACACAGTGAAAACACAGGTCTTAAATGTACAATTTAGTGAGTTCTGAAAATTTGCTTATACTCAAAAATCTGTCGAGACATAAAACACTACCCACTCCTTAGAAAGTATGCCCCGTTCCTTCCCACAAATCCCATCTCCACCACAACCCCAGTGGAAAAACTCACAGGAATTCTGAAAGTATGAATACAGAGAACCTGCTCTACGTGAATATAACATACGTGCTTAGAGTATGCCAGCTTGTTAGCTTACCAGGGCTGCCATACCACTTACCATAGACTGGGTGGTTTAAACAACTGAGGATTGTTACCAATTGTCCTGCAGACTAGTTACTTTAGCCTCTTCTAAAAACTTTATATAAATGGAATCAAGGCTCCCAAGAGCATCTTGAGAAATAGAAAAAAAAATTAATAGTATAGTGGTTTGGCTTTCATTCTCTTACATCTTTTTTTTTTTTTTTTGGTGCCGGGGATCGAACTCAGGACCTTGTACTTGCGAGGCAAGCACTGTAACCACTGAGCTAAATTCCCAGCCCCTCTCTTACATCTTTTCAAGAGCAAAACATGTTCATTTTAAAGAAGTCTAGCTATTTTTTTTGTTTTGTTTTGATTCATGCTTTTTGTGCTCTATCTGCAGCTTCACTGTTATTGTCTGGCTTCTGGTCCGGCATGTAATGAGATGGAACTTGTTACTCTAGCCTAATAACTTATAAATTGAATAGACTGAAAATCAACAATTGAGATGGGCTATCTAGAGAATTCAAATTAATAGAAACTGTTATGGTTTGTATCTAGATGTCCCCCCAAAGTCTAACGTGGTTATAGGTAGAGCTTTTCCAGAGGTGCCTGAATCTAGTGTGTGTGATGCTGGGGTTAAGGGTGTGTGATTACTAAATCAGGCCACCAACTGGTTTGGCACCTCCCTAATCCCAGGAGCCTGGATAAAATATAAGGGGCAGAAAGAAGCTGCTAAGGACCCTTGCTTGTTGCTTTGCTGCCTTCTGCCTGCCATGAGCAGCTTCTCCTCTACGATGCCCCTCTGCTGTGCCACCCTGCCCTGAAGCCAGCCAATTGTGGACTGAAACCTCTACAATCTGTGAGTTAAATAAACTTTTTCTCCCTTAACTTGTGGGCATTGGATATTCTGTCTCAGCAATGAGAAAAGTAACCAAGACAGAAACAAAATAGAATGGTAGTTGCTAGGGACTAAGGGGAGGAGGAAGTGGAGAATTATTGTTTAGTGAGTATAGAGTTTCAATTTTGCAAGATGAAAAAGTTCTAGATGAATGTGCAATGTGAATGTATGCACTCTGTGGGACTGCACACTTAAACATGGTTATGATGAGTTGGATTTAGGGGCACATGCCAGTAATTCCAGCTACTGGAATGGCTAGAGCAAGGAGGATAACCAGTTTGAGCCCAGCCTGGGGAATTTAACAAGACCCTGTCTTAAAATAAAAAAATATTTTTTTAAAGGTCTGGGGATGTAAGTCAGGGTTAAAGTGTTCGTCCGGCATGCACAAGTATTCAGTTCAATCTCTACTACTGCCAAAAAGAAAGTTTAAGATAGTGAATTTTATATTATATGTATCTTTCCACAATTAAGATTTCTTCTTTGGGGCTGGAGATTTAGCTCAGTGATTAGAGTGCTTGCCTTGTAAGCACAAGGGCCTGAGTTTGATCCCTGGCACCACCAAAAAAAAAAAAAAAATTAAAAAAAAAAGATTTCTTCTTTTTTTTAAATTACAACATAAACATCCTTTTATCCAAAAGAGTTTTTTTTTATTAAGGTATAAACTTCCTTTCAATTAAGGTTTCTTAAAACTTTATTATTTCCAGGGGTAGGGGTCAAGCCCAGGGCCTCAAGCATGCTAGCCACTTGCTCTGCATCCCAACCCTATAACTTCCATTCGAGAAGACCAGTGAGTGGGGCCTAGAATTAGTCTTCCTGTGTACCAAGGTCATAGGCCTAACTACCTCTGTTTCAGAAGCCAGAGGTCTTCTGGGCTGAAAGAAGCAGAATATGGTGTTGAGGAGAAAAAAGAGTGCAGTTTTCCAAACTATGATCAACTCATGGTAGTGGAACATGATAACAATTTAAGTGAGTCACAATCAACATAGTTTAAAGTATGGAATAGAACTAAAGCTATCAGAAGCACTGTATTTTTCCCTGAAATTTTCATTTCAGTTATTCATGTATCCTGGCCCTGGATGGTAATGTAAAATGTATTTCTTATTGTGGGTCAAGATCAACAGACATTCGAAGGTCTGTTTTCTGAGGGAACTCCCTCAGAAAGACATGTAATTGTACCTGGAAGAAATGACTTTTGTACTCGAAGGAAACAAAAGTTCCTAAGGTAGAAGAGAGAAAAGGTTGTTTCTAGGCACAGAAGGCAGAATAGAGAAGGAGTCCTGAGAGAGAGGTCCTAAAACAAGTGTCAGGGCAGCACAGGGCTTGAGCAAGGCCGATTCTGGTGCCTGCACTGGGTTCAAATTCCAGCACTACCACCAACCAGCTGAGAGTCCCCAATTGAAGTGTATTGGCTGACACACAGAGAGGACTCAGTAAATAGCAATCACTGTTAATTCTTCCTCCTTTTCTACCACCCTGAAAAAGGGGAGGGTGTGGGATGAATCATATCGCCAATGACAAGGTCAAAGTTTAAGTGAGAACAGAAAAAAGAGGAAGATGATAGAGGAAGAAGTCAAGAAGTTCTCCCTAGTCACATATACAGGCTCAACTAATCCCGGTCACTCGTCTGCTAAAATAAACAGTTAAAGTTACTGTGTGGATAATCTTGAAACAACCTCAACTATTAGGAACAGAAAATGTGGTAGAGCAAAGTTCAATGACTTGCGCCAAGTCACGTGGCTTGAGTGTTTCTCAACGTGATATTGAGAATATGAAAGACTCATATTTACTTTGGGTAATAAAAGTATTCTTTCTTTCAGTTGAGAGAAAGTCTATGACTAGAACAGGAAACCAAGTCACAGCACATTAACTAGTTATTTTTTGCTCCCAAGACTAAACCCAACCCACAGGCCAGCACTCAGAGTCTATTCCTAGTTATTGTTGGTATAAAGAACGGAGCTGTGACCTGTTTGCTTCCTTGGACTTTAGCTGTGACCCTGCAACTCCTCCTCTCCCAGCAAGCTACCCACTGAATGACTGACCTGGCTGGGAGAAGTCTGTTTCCTGTAGTTGTACCTTGGAAAATAATTCTAAAAACGGATATTACCTTACAAATGGTTACATGAGCCCCACAGAGAACTAAAGTCCCTCAGGACACATATCTGGATTTATTCCCTCAACTCATAGATGAAATAAAGGAACATAGTCTGGTACATAGTCAGAAGCAGAGAGGCAGCACACGGAAATGGAAAATGTGTTGGCTTTGGCATTGCTGACCTGAATTTGTATCCTCACTCTGCAGTTTAGTACGTGGAGGTCCCTAGACACATTTCTCGATTTTCCTGGATCTTTCTTTCTCTACTGAAATGTTGATAGACATATTACTCACCTCCAAGAACTACTGTGAAGATTAAATATGAAAGTGCTTGGGACAGAGATGGTCAGTGGGTGATATCTGTCTTCCTTTCTGGTATAAGGACTCTAGACTAGGATGTTCTTAGATCTTTTCAGACTGTAGCACTTTCACATACTACTGTTATGGGCTGAATTATGTTCCTGCCCAAATCCATATGTTGATGCTCCAAACCCCCAGAACCTCAGAATTAGACTGTATTCGAAGACAGGCCTTTAGACAGGTAGTTAAGTTAAAATGAAGCTGTTGTTGGATGGGCACTAACAAATCTAACTGGTGTCTTTAACTCTTTTTTTTTTTTTTTGTGCTGGGGATCGAACTCAAGACCTTGTGCTTGCCAGGCAAGCACTCTAACCACTGAGCTAAATCCCCAGCCCGTAACTGGTGTCTTTAAGGAGGAAATTTGGATACACAAATGGAGATACCTGAGAAAGGCATGTCTAGCAGGTGGCCATCTACAGGCCAAGGGGAGAGGCCTTCAGAAAAACCAACTGCCCCCCCACCTTAGTCTTGATCTTCTAGTCCCCGAAATGATAAAAAAAAAAATAAATTTTTGTTGTTTAAGCCACTCGTCCTCACAACTAACACTATTAGTATTATGAAAGTGTGCTGAACTATTAAGTGTAGTGACAGGAGACCAAGTTTTTGTTTTCTTTTGTTTTGTTGAGATAGGGTCTCTCTATGTAGTTCAGGCTGGCCTTGAACTCACTATGTAGCCTAGGCTGTCCTCAAACTTGCAGTGATCCTCCTGCCTCAGTCTCCCGAGTGCTGGGATTCCTGAGTGCCACCATGTCCGGCAGACCAAGTTTTATCATAAGTCTATAGCCAATTAGTTGCGTGACCTGGAACAAGTCGCTGAACTTCTCTCTACCACATCTTCTGCCCTACACCAGGGTTTTAGAGATCAAGTGAGACAATTTGTGGAAAAGACTTTATAGATGTCCTAGAAACAGTGATTTCCTTCAAATGGCTCCCTGAAAATCAGGTTTCCCATCAGCAACTCAGGGGATTGGATGGACTAAGCAGTCCATTTACTTCTTCCCAGCTGTGTTCTGTGATTTAAGAGTGGGTTTCCTTTCTGTAATGCCAGAAAGTGTTTTCAAAGTCTTTTCCTTCACTTTCCAACACAATGCACCCCTTGGGCTCCATGTACCTTTAAACATCAATTCAGAGACGCCTGGTAAAACCCCAGCAGACAGATTAACTACCCCTAAAGGTTCCCTGCAGGCAAATCCAGCCCGCCATGCAAAGCCAGCCCGCCATGCAAAGCCACATTTCTCAACATCAATATCTTCCAGACACACACTTTATGAAAACACAAACTTTTATATTTAACTCTAAAGTACTATTTAAAATCCCCCCAGCTCCCAGTACCTGGCTGACCAATCCAGTTGTGCTCTTCTTGGAGGACCAAAATATGTTTTAAAATAGTGTTTCTTTTTGTCCGTTTCCCGTTTCCCAGAAAGGCCCCCTTGCTCCTAGATCTGCTATTGCCCTTTTTTGGTTAGAGAGGGTACAAAAAGGGGAAATGCCGAACAGTTCTTTTCCTTTTTTTTTTTTTCACTCCCCATAATAGTAAGAGTGGTTGAGACACACGTACTACCAGTTCAGAAAAGAAAGATAAGTACTCCAAGTAGTGGGGAAGAATTGGGATTTGAGACATGGAGCTAGAAATCCACTCATTTGTTTTTTGCTTATTCACAGTGATGCTGGCATTGGGCAGTGAGTAAATGGCTCCTGTTAGATGGAAATCATACACAGACTTGTGTGATTCAATTAAAGTGACAGTTTATTGCAGAGGAGAAGTACAGCAGCTACGCCACAGGCAGAGTAGGTTCACTACGATGCAAAGCAGGCAGCTCCCTGGGCAGATCAGCCTGGGAAAGGTACAGCAGAACTGGCTACTCTGCAGACACAGCAGCCCTGAGTAAAAGAGGCATTTTACATTTATAAGACCTCAAGGGATTGTCGTAAATTATTTATGGTTTTTTCAGAAAGGGATGGGGTTTGTGGACTAAATGGAATTTACTAACTGTGCAGTGGTGAGTTTGGAAGTTTAGAATCAGTTTTCTGTCAGACTCAATGCCATCTTAGCATGCACCAGCCTCAACCAGTTTGCCTGTGTATCTTATTTTCTTATCTCAAGGACTAGAGTAGCTTGCTTGATTAATTAACAGTCTGATTTACTATTTCCCTTTATCACCAAAAGTTGCATCTACCTGCCTATTTTCTCTAAGGCCAGTACCTCAAAGACTTTCAAACCTCCGTGTCAATAACATAATAATCCTTTTGTAACTTATTTACTTTTTCTATATCTTAAAATGAAACAACATGTTTTGGACTATACGCACACACACACACACACACACACACACACACACATTTTTGTATTTGGGATCTAACCCAGGAGCACTATACCACTGAGCTACATCTCCATCCTTCTGTATTATTTTTTAAAATTTTGAAACAGGAGCCTGGCATGGCAGCACACGCCTATAATCCCAGCCCTCAGAGGCAGAGGCAGCAGGACTGCCAGCCTGGACTAAATAGTTCAAGGCCAGCCTGGACTAAATAGCGAGCTCAAGCCCAGCTTGAACTGCATAGCAAGACCCTGTATCAAAAAAAAGCCAAAAAAGGGGTTGGGTATTTAGCTCAGTGGTACCAACTGCCTAGCAAGTGCAAGGCCCTGAGTTCGATCCCCAGCATTCCCTCACAAATGTTGAGAATTACTGACCAGGGCTGGGGATTTAGTCTAATGGTTAGAGTGCTCACCTTGCAAGCACAAGGCCCTGAGTTCGATCCCCACTACCAAAAAAAAAAAAAAAAAACCAAAAAAACAGAATTACTGACCAAATTCAATAATGAGCAGGATACAAAATGGATAGACAAAAATCAATAGCATTCTTGTACACTAATAATGAGCCCACTGAGAAAGGAAAAAAAATACTATTCAGAATAACACCAAGAAGAATTGAACACATACTTAGGAGTTAACCTATGGAAGTGCAAGACTCTACAGTGAAAACTACAGTATGCTGAAAAAGGAAATCGAAGAGGACGTCAGAAAATGGAAAGATATCCCCTATTCCAAAATTCTTATACAGATTTAATGCAATCCTATTTTAGTATATGTGCTGCCGTAGCGAGCACTAAGGCAATCCTAATCAAAATACCAACAGCATTCTTTACAGCACTGGAGAAAACAACCCTAAAATTCATATGGAACCAGAAGAGGCCCAGAATAGCAAAAGTCATCTTGGGCAATAGGAGCAAGGCAGGAGGTATCACAATCCCAGACTTGAAGTTATAGTGTACTACAAAGCTATGGTGGCTAAAAAAAAAAAAAAAAAAAAAAAATAGCATGGTAACTGGCATAAAAACAGACATGTGGATCAATGGAACAGAATAAAGGATGCAAAACAACCCCAAGCACATTCAACTATTTGATTTTGACAAAGGGACCAAAAACATACAATGGAGGAAAAATAGTCTCTTTAGTAAATGGGGTTGGGAAAACTGGCTATCCACATGCAGAGGATTGAATTTAGACCCATATCAAAACTAAAATCAAAATGGATCAAAGATGTAAATAAGAAATCATACCAAATTAAAAATCTGCACAGCAAAAGAAACAGCCAAGAGAATGAAAAGAAAACCTAAAGAATGGGAAAAATTTGTGACAGTTATTCCTCAGACCAATTACTAATATCTAAACTATATAAAGAACTCAAAAAAATTAGATCCCCTATAATAAAAGACCCAATCAAAAAATGGGAAAGTGAAATGAATAGACAATTCACAGATGTACAAATGACCAATAAATACATGAAGAAATGCTTAGTATCACCAGCCATTTAAAAAATGCAAATTAAAACACCACCAAGATTTCGTATTACCCGAGAAAGAATGACCATCATCAAGAAGTCAAACGGGTTGGGGATTTAGCTCAGTGGTAGAGCACTTGCTTGGCAAGCATGGCCCCCTGCCAAATCAAACAATAGCAAATGCTGGTAAGGCTGCAGAAAAAAAAAGTACTCTTCTATATTGTTGGTGGGAATGTAAATTAGTATAATCACAACTATGGAAATCAGTATGGAATTCCTCAAAAACCTACAACTAGGAATTCCATTTGACCCAGCTGTTCCCCTTCTAGCAATCTTCCCCAAAGATTCAAAGACATCATATTACAGTGATACAAGCAGTCCCATGTTTATAGCAGCACAACTCGTAACAGCTAAATCTTGGTCAAGTGGGAAGGGGAACAAGGAGGGGGAAGGAAGGGAGGGACAAGGAAGAAAAAGAACGGAAGGAAAAAATGGAAACAAAGTTTTGGTAAATAAGAAGGGGAAGAGAGAGTGAAGGGAGGAGAGGGGAATGGGAAAAAAAGTAGAGGCAAGATATACCATGTACAGTATAAATAACCTATGATGAATGTTATTATGTACACATAAAATGTACCACTAAAATAAAAAACTAAATCTTTACACACAATGGAGTACTACTCTGTCATAAAAAAGATAAATTTGAGTCATTTGTTGGAAAATGGATGCACCTTGAGACCATACTGTTAAGGGAATAAATTAGATACACAGGCTTAAATATCATATTGGTTTCTCTTATATGAGAAACTCAAATTATAAATAAAGAGCAAAATAAAATATTGATAATAGGAAACAGGGATATATGTCTTTCACAAATGGGAAGAGAATCAAGAGATGGAAGGAGGGGAGAGTAAGGACAAGGAAATGGGGTGAAAAAAGGAATTAAGATGTGTTATGTACATGTACACCTCCACACAAGGAATGTAAACATTATGTACTGCAAACATACTAATAAAAAAAACCAACCCCCCCAAACTGACTATGCTATCTTAAAACTGTAGTCACAGATGATAGGAAGTTAGCTTTCTCAACGCCAGGAATGAAGAAATCGCCCTGCCATTCTCTTGTGAAATACATTTTTGTGTACTCTTTTTCTCTGTCTTTGTACAAACTACCAGAAACATTAATGTCACATAACTTCTTGTTTCAAAAAGAGCATTCTAGTCCTGAGGGCTGCAACCAGCAATGACTTTGGGGCAGGGCCACCCAAGCCTTTTGGAGTTCATCTCACTCTGCAACTTGCCATGGGAACCGCAGGGAGCTACAGGATTTAATATTTGTAGTGCTGGGTTTTTTTTTTTTTTTTAATCTTGCTTTGGTCTGTATTTCTTTCTATTCCCCGTTTCGGAATAGGAATGTTTACCCCATGCCATGGCACATTGGAAGTGTTTAATTTTCTTTTTTCTTTTTACAGGGGTTCACAGCAAAGTTTGCATTGAATCTCGGAGGAGACTGGACTTCTCAGCAATGCTGAAACTGTTGAAACATTGGCGACACTTAGAAATGAACTAAATGCATTTTGTGTAAGGAAAGGCAACTCCCAAAACTCTTATGCACTGAGGTGGGTTGACTTCCTGTGAGGAGGTGGGGCCTGGTTGGAGGCCAGATCATTGAGGGAATGATCTGGTAGGTTAAATCCCCTGCCCTGAATTCTCCCTTCTTTCTCTGCTTCCTGGTCACCAAGATATGAGCAGCATTCTTCCACCAGACTCTCCCATTATTTTATATGTGCTTTGGAGCAAGCTGACCGTGGACTAAAAAGGTGAACCAAAATAAACCTCTCCTCCTTTAAGAGTTGCAGGTGTCAAGTATTTTCTCCTAGCAATAAGCAAAATGATTAAGAAAGTCCATAGACTCTTAACCTTAACATCTCGTATTAGTTTCTTCTTTCCCATTTCCAGAGCTGTTACCATAGTCCAAGAATTACTTACATATCTGCAAAAGTCTTCATATAAGTCTCTGCTCTCCAGGTCAAAGTATCCCCAATGTGGATATTCTAGTAGGTGTATCTGATACCATCCCCTTGGGCTAAATCCTTTAATGGTTTTCCCCATCATTTCTGGAAGGAAAAAAAATTCTGTAGAATACCAAAATTTCATGATTTTTTTAAACAAAAGTACTTTATTTTCCTCTTCTATTTGCGTTATATCTTGTTTGACAAAGTTATGAAGTTCATAGCTTTATACCATAATGTAAGAAGGCAAGGCTATCTGCTTATAAACATCTTTTGCAGTCAAGTTCATCTAATCTCATTCTTCTTCTAAACCATAGTCAATGTTAAAAAAAACAAAAAAGTGGGCTGGGGATTTAGCTCAGTGATTAGAGTGCTTGTCTTGAAAGCACAAGGGCCTGAGTTCGATCCCCGGCACCACAAAGAAAAAGAAAAATCAGAAACCAAGGGTGTTGGAGCAGCTCTGGGGCATGTATTTCTCTTTACCAGAAGAAAGATCTTCAGTAGCTTTTTCTCCCTCACCCTCTCTGGCTCCAATTTATTTAGGCTACTACCTTGAATTTGGAGCAAATCTGGAAAGTTTCATTTGCCATGTAACCCCACAGCACCGCTCATTTGAGGCTGAATTTCATGATTTTTTAACCTATCTGTGCAGTCTCATCTGCTGCCATTTTTTTTTACCATGAAAGCTAAACTCCAAGAAAGCTGAGTGACTCCATTTATCTCCAGAAGGTTATAATTCAGGCTGCCGACTCCCACCCCCGTTTCTCTTTGCCTGCAAATTTTTTCCTCATCTTTTATGTACCAATTTGTTTCCTCTTGTAGGAAAACTCTCCTGGCTTTCTGTTTAACACATTATGCCTTTCCATTAGTCTATTGCAGGTCCACTGTTCTTTTTTCTCCAAGTATGTTTCATAATATACCCCCATATTTTCTCTCTTTTCAAATTGGAAGCCATCTTTATGTAGCTTGGATATTAAATTTAATACTAATTTGAACAATTAAAAAGTTATATGAGTTTGTAAACATTGGCAAGATTATCAAAGGACAGGTGATTTTGTTTTGGTTTTTTTTTAACCTTTTTTTTTTTTTAAGTGCTGGGGATCGAGCTCAGGACCTTGTGTTTGTGAGGCAAGCACTGTAACCACTGAGCTAAATCCCCACCCCCAGGACAGGTGATTTTGAAAAGAGGGTTTGACTAGAGTCACTAGACTTAGGCACCTCCCTCCCCAGTGGGGGATTGAAGCCCACCAGCCCAGGAACTGAGCTACATCCCCAGACCCTTTGTTGCTTTTTACATTGAGACAGGGTCTCCTTAAATAGCTAAATTGCCCAGGCTGGGCTGGAACTTGTAATCCTCCTGCCTCATTCTCCCAGATTGCTGTAATTACAGGTGTGGGCCACCACACTTCTAATAGTACTTTAGCTTCTCTTCCCTCAGTTACCTCCTGCATAAAGGAATGTGATTAGGCTAGAGCTCTAGGCTCTGGGTGGCAATTTACACTTTTTTTTTTTTTTTTTTTTTTTTACTCTCTAGTCAGCCCCCTTTGCCTTACCTAGGAGGAAACAGGCTCTGGATATATAACTTAGTCAAGTACCCCTACAGTTAGTAACTATGAAATCTTGATATCCAAGAAAAAAGGCTGAACTCTAGAAATCTACCTAGTTCTAAAATTCTTTAACCCACCCAGTTTGCAGAAACGGAGGAAAAATGTAAAGAAGAAAAACTGGAAAATATGGGATTTAAATGGAACAATAACAGCCAAGGGCAGCCAGAGGGACACTTGAGAGAACTTCCGGTCCTGTGTGAACTTCCGTAATCAACAAAGGACGATCCAACCAGAACCTTTCTACGGAAACCAATGGGAGAGCACATTACAAAGAGCCAATCAACGCGGCGCTGTCACTGTTATGGTGCTGTCAGGGCGCCGGCGTCGTGGTGCTTGGGCGGTCGCCACCAAGAGTACTGTACTTTGGTGAGGCCATCGTGGGGGTACTGTTTGCGGCGCTCCTCACGGGCCTACCCCCCAGCCTGCACCTCTGGATCGTGGGGCACAGCGTAGCGGGCGCGAGCGGCTCGGTGCCACGGCGGCCTTGGGGCTTGGGCCCAACTGCAGCCTTCTCCTTCCACTGCAGCGAGCCGGCGAAATGCAGCCGCCGGGCCCGCCCCCGGCCTTTGCCCCCACTAACGGGGACTTCACCTTTGTGTCCTCGGCCGACGCGGACGGTGAGCGGGAGGCCCTGCGCGGCCGGTCCCCTGCGGGGGCCTCGTGTGCCGGGGCGGCGGTGGTCGGGCGGGGCTGCTGGGCCTTCCGAGTGGCCGGGCGGAGGCAGGTTGGGGGTCGCTGTCCGTGGAAAGCTCGAGTGACTCGGCAGCTCTTAACTTTCCGCACACCGTCTAGGAGCAGGGCTTTCTGGCTGGCTTACTCATCGCAGGAGGACACAGGGAACCCTAAGGTTTTATTTCTGGAATTTCTCCCAGTTTCTCCGAAAAGAGATAATTGAACTGGCCATGGGAGGTTACCCAAGAATAAGAACAAGAAAGTGGAGCCGTGTTCCTGTTATTTATCAGTAGAAAAATCTTTGCAGGGATTAAATTTGACGCTGTAAATACAGACTTCTCTAAAGCATTTTGCAGTTTTTATTGAATTTGATTGCTCAGATCCCACTTGATAGTGTCTGACCTCAACATTCAGGAAGGTGGACCCAGGGACATTTGAAACTTAACGTAACATAATTTAACAAGATGTCCCAGTTTGCTAAGTTGCCCAGCTCCTACAAATTTCTTTTTACTGCTTTGAGGAAGCTGTTACGCTGGAGAGATTTTCCTACAGCACAGAAAAATGTTCTTCTCCTGTCTCACATTTCCGTACTACTCTGAATCTTTCTCTACTAGTCATTTTAAAATTTTGCTTTTAAAAAATAAATAAGTAAAATAAAATTTTGCTTTTGTTAGATTTCTATATACTTTCCAGTGACCAGACCTACTGTGTGAGATTAAACTATAGATTCGTTTAGCTATAGAAATTTCAGGTTAAAGAAGACCCTAGATTTTTCAGAAATAGGATTTCATATCGCATCCATGAGTACAGCTTTGTTTTGCTGTTCGAGTGGCATTTTTTAGAAACAGTAATGATTATGATTTTAAAAGTAAAATAAATAGGTGACATACTGTAATCCCAGTACTTTAGGAGGTTGAAGCTGAGGCAGGAGGATCAAAGGTTCAAGCCCAGCAGGAGCAATTTAGTGACTTATGGAAACCCTGTCTCCAAAAGGGAGAAATCAGAGGTGTTGAGGGGCTGGGATGTAGCTCAGTGCAGATGTCCTGGGCTTAATCCCCAGTCATGGAAATACAATAAAAATTTTCAAAGGGAGCATTGCAGATACATTTCTTTTAAACCAAAGTAAAGAAATTTAAAAATATTTCAATTTGTTTAATTAGTTTTGTTTTGATTTTTGGTGCTTTGCTGGGTAGCACTGAGCTACAACTCCAGCCCTTTTTATTTGTCTATTTATTAATTGGTTGATTGGTTGGTTGAGACAGGGTCCAGTTATGTAGTTTAGGCTGTCCTTGAACTCACTATGTACCCTGGGCTGGCCTCGAATTTGAGGCAGTCCTCCGGCCTCAGCCTCCGGAGTGCTGGGATTACAGGTGTGTGCCACCATGCCTGGCTAAGCCCTTTTTAAAACAAGGTTTTAATAAATTGCCCAGGATGGTCTTGAACTTGCTATCCTTCATCGGCCTCTTCAGTTTCATTTGGTAGCATAGTGCTTGAATCAATTTTATTTCCCAGAATTTAAACAAACAAAGAATTTGTGTCCATTGAGTATTAGAGCCTGTAGTTTGTGTGCATTGCATCCGGGTATTTATTTATTTATTTTTTAAGAGTAGGAATATTTATTGGTAATAGGAATAGCTCCTGAGAGACAGGAGGATTCCTGAATGGGTTGCTCTGTGTCCTCCCTTCTCCCAGGAATACATCTAAGAAATTTGACAGAATAATAATATGTCCAGTTTACTCACTGATACCATATACTAAGGAACTTGAAATAAATTAAATCCATGAAGTTTATTGAAGCTTCCCTTTATTTCCTCCAAGATGTATAGATTCCTTATATATGCAAGGAGGGTGTGTGTGTGTGTGTGTGTGTGTGTGTGTGTATGTGTGCATATATATATACTTTCATGTATATAACATTGTAATATTATGAATGTTTTAACCTCCTGCTCTTTTGATCATTCTAAGATCCTGATAAGCTTTATTATTCCTGTATTTTATTAAAGAAACACACTTAAAGAGGTTGAGTTATGTCCACCGGATGGCTCTGAAATTAAGAACTAGTCTTATGTCTCCTGTATTTCTCTCTGCTAAACCACGATGCCTCTTTCTTATATTTTATAAGTTTGAGTAGTACATCTGAAGTTTAAAGAGTCCTGAATTTGCAACCTGGCTTTCTAGTTTTGTAGTTACCATCATTGTGATCTTGTCTAAGTTGCTAACCCTCTCTTAACCTCAGTTTTCTCATATACAGATTGGGACTAATAATACCCAAGTGCTCAGATACTTTGCAAATGTAAAACACTTAATACTATATCTGGCAGATTCAATTGCTCCACATATGTAAGTAATGTTGCTGCTGCTTGGGTCCTGGGATTACCTTTTCCCATGCTTATTTTTTATTGTTTCCTAGTATGAAACAATTATGCTGCAATTCCAATTCTTTTACTCTAGTTCCTACATATGTCATGTATATTCTTGCTTCTCCCCTTTTCATCCTGTTCTGTAATCATAAATCTTTTGTTTTTCTAATCATAAATCTTTTCAGCTTATATTTTCAGGTTCTGTCCAGGTCTCTTGTTCTTAATGATACACCTGTGATTACTATTTGTCCACATATACTGTTTTTCTAAAATGTTAGTGTTCTGTCACCATATGTGTGAATATCCTGGTCTTCATATTTCAACTGCCTTTCTCCTCTTTGCACCAAGTTAAAAACATAAGACTGAACTCAAATCCTTCTTTGGTAAAGCTGCTTAATTGTCTCTCTGAAATGGAAACTTTCCTAATGTTTTCTATGTATCAGCACTTACCATAAAACCTAAAATATATGTATCAAAAAGTAAATTGTCTGTTTAATTATTTTTGCTTCTTAAAAATCTTTTATGTCCTTTAGGCAGGAGTATAAAGTAGCACATTTTAAGAGCAGGGCGTGATAGCGCATGCCTGTAATTCCAGCACTCTGAAGGCTGGAGGATTGCTGCAAGTTTGAGGCCAGTTTAAACTACATAGCCAGACCTTGAGTCAAAAGCAGTAACAAACTTAGCACATTTTAAATGATGTAACTAAAACTTACGGGATTTATAGCCACACAGACTTCAGTAAAATACCCAATTCTTTTTCATTTTTCTTTTCTTTTCTTTTCTTTTTTTTTTTTTTTTTTTTTTTTTTTTTTTTTTTTTTTTTTTTTTTTTTTGGTGCTGGGGATCTAACTCAGGGCCTTGTGCTTGCAAGGCAAGCATTCTAACCACTGAGCTAAATCCCCAGCCAGCCAATTCTTACAGTAGCTGTGTGATAATGGGCAAATTACATACCTTGTATAAGCTTCCATTTTGTCCCCTATAAAATGAAAAGCACATTTATAAGAATATTGTGAGGATTATTTAAGGTAATATATAAAAGCAAAATGCTTAGGTACAAGTTAAAAGAACATGAGCTGTGGGCTGGAGATGTAGTTGATTGGTAGAGTGGTTGCCTAGCATGTGCAAGGCCCCGGATTCAGTCCCCAGTAGTGAAGAAAGAAACCAAAAAAGAGCTATAGGTGAATAAGTAAATAATGAATAGGGAAATCCAGATTGAATAGTCAAGTCTCTTGTATAAAATTACATCTAGAAACAGTAATGCAGTGCACATGTAAAACAAGAATAACTTTTTAGAAAACATTTATTAGCGTGAAAAGGTAGAAGAGCGTTAGTGTAAGAACTACACAAGTGCAGTAATTGAAATGGAAGCTGTCTCTATCTTATTATTTACAGACTTGAAGCAATGCTGATTTAAACTGTGAGCTCATTGGTCTTAGAAGTTGTGCTTTACTGCATGGCAGTATCATACACACTACCCAGTGTGAAGCCTGGCACATAGCAGGGTCTTAATAAATGTTTGTTGAGTGAATGACTGACTACATACTTTTTGATTAAGGTCTAAGTACTGTGCTGCCAATTAAGGTCAAAGTACTGAATTAGTGAAGCCAACACTAATTCAACAAAACTGCCACAAGTAGTTGTAAAGAACATGAGCAGAGATAACTAAGTAAGAAAGATCATCTAAGGCACCCAGTACACCATCCTGACTTTTTTCCCCATTGCTGGGAATTGAACCCATGGCCTTCACCCTGAGCTATAGCCTCAGTCTTTTATTGTTTTTTATTTTGAGACAGGGTCTTGCTAAGTTGCTGAGTTGCCCATTCTGTGCTCCTATTTGTGAATCTCCTACCCCAACCTCCCAGAGTACCGGGATTACAGGTGTGTGCCACCACTTAGCTATTACTGTTTTTATTCCCATTTCTCCTGCCTGTTTTGGGATCTTCATTTTTCTTTCTAACATTTTCTTTCTCTGTGTTTTCTTCCATCTCTACTGTTATAGATCCCTTGATGTATTTCTTAATTAGATCTACTACTTCCCCCTTTCCTTGTTTTCATAGCCAAAATATGCTGGTTATCTCCTATTTCCTTGGGATTCCAGAGTCTGTATCAGTACTCTGTTGGATCTGCACATGCTTCCTGTCATCTACAGAAGTATCTTCAACAATGTTTCCTAAAGCAGAAATGGTTCCATGGTGACATAAATTTGGTAGATAATGTGCCAAGCCAAGTTAATCCCAGTGTCCTTAATGTTCTGCTATTCTGAAACTCCAAGTGGGAGTTAATGGTATGCAAAAGTTTTCCAAACTTAGTGGAGATCAAAAAGCTTTTATGGAAAAATATCTCAGTGGATGCAGATTCTACAGGGCATGCACAAAGAAACACTTGACCTGTAAAATAAAGACAAGGGATATTTCACCTGATGCATATGCTCTTAACAGTTTGTCCCCAACCCATCTCCCATAACTTTTGGAAACAAACTCTGGTTAACATAGGCATTGGGGGGGGGCTGGGGATTTAGCTCAGTGATTAGAGTGCTTGCCTTGCAAGCACAAGGCCCTGAGTTCGATCCCCGGCACCACAAAAAAACAAAAAAAAAAAACCATAGGCATTGGGCTTCCATGCCTTTGTCCCTCTCATGTCTTTTTCCATGCAATGACTTCTCATTCCTTCTCTGCCCATCTAGCCATCTCTTACAGACAAATCCAGTTTTCTGTCTCTCCATATGCTTCAGATCACCTCCCCAATTGTTTAGGCCTCTGTACTCTTGTGGTATCTACCATCATTCAGCAATACTTAACTGTCATGTGCTGACGGAAGGGTGTGCATCTATCAGTACTAAGAGAGTTTTGTGTTACATTTTATCCCATTTGATTTTTTGTTTTTGAGCTATGTCACATACTTTAAACTTCACCCTTTTAAAGCAGCCATTATCACCAACTGATTTTAGAACATTTTTATCTCCTCGTTTGTTTTTTATTTGGGGGGTATTTTCAGGGGTGGGGTTGAGACAGGGTCTTGCTGTGTAGTTCATCCTGGCCTGAGAACTCACTGTGTAGCCTAGGCTGGCCTTGAACACATGGCATTCCTCTTGACTCAGCCTCCTGAATGCTGGGATTATAAGCATGTGCCACCACACCTGGCTCATCACTTCATTTTTAGTCACTTTCCATTTCTTCCTCACATCAGCACCTGGCAGCCACTATCTACTGTTTGTATGGTTTTGTTCTGGAAATTTTGTGACTGGCTTCTTTGACTTACCAAAATAATACTAAGATTCATCTATGTTATGATGTGAATTTGTAACCTACATTTGTGGCTGATACTCCATTGTGTGGATACACCATCAGATTTTAAATTCCTCAAAGTATCTCATTTCTTTATATCACTCTCAGCCAGGTATAGTGGCACACACCTGTAATCCCAGCACTTGGGGAGCTGAGGCAGGAGGGTTGCTGCGAGTTCGAGGCCAGCCTGGACAACATAATGAGTTTGAGGCGAGCCTGGACTACATGGCAAGACTGTGTCTCAAATAACCAAAAAAAACCCCCCAAAACCCCCAAAACTTCTTTATATCACTCTTAGGGTATTGTAAAAGTAAGTGATTAATAAGTATTTGTTGATAGATTAATTGTTGAAAACAAAAAAGATACTAAAGTAAAAATGACTTAATATAAATTTCTCTTTTTTTTAATATAAGATTCTCTTGCCAGAAACTTATTTCTAGTATTTTTGTCACCTTATGTATGCCACTGATTAGTAAATTATTTCAGAGTAGCTCTAAAATAACTATTATTTCTTCTTCTCTGCCCACTGATAATGCCTTAGTTCAAAGCTTCCACCTCTTCATTGCTCATCTAGACTCTTCTACAGCTTCCTGATCAAACTTCGTTTTCTTCCCACTTAAATCAGCCCTCCATAGTGTAACTAAGATAATGCTTCAAAATCTAATTTTATTGGTTTGCTTTATTAAAAGCCTTGTATGTCACTTCTACACACTATAAAGGAAAAGTAGAGGCAACTCTGAAAGGAACCTAGTCTAGCCTTAGAGATCAAGGAAAATTTCCATAATCAAGTTTGTCTGACAGCTGAAGAATGGATGGTATTTAATTATCTGAAGTTAGAGAAACTGGTACAGAGTCCCTCAGACAAAAGGGATCCATCTTCTTTCAAATACTGGGAAGCTTCTGTGGCTAGACCATAGGACCTAGGTGGAGAGGGAGCATAAAGTGACTCTGGAGAAGTAGATAGGACATGTAGAGATTGTTGGGCTATAGCCAGAAAAGCAGTAGAGGCCACTAAAAGATTTCAACCAAAAAATAAAACATTTGCATTTCAAAGAGTCTTCTAAGTAAGAGAATTGGATTAGAAGGAGAAAGAATGACTAGGGAGAGAGCAGTTAGTACTCCATTATAGTCATGCCAGAGGAGTTAATAGTTTGCACTAGCATGATGTTCCTGGTATAAATGGAGAAAAGTGGGCAGGCTTAAAAAATATTTGGAAGTACAGCTGGTTGAGTGTAGTGCTGAGTGGAATGGATGTGGGAACACACAAAAGAAGAATACCATCAAAACTAATTAAACTGGATGTGATGGCATACACCCTAATCCCAGCACTCGTAAAGTTGAGGCAGGATTGCTGCAAGTTCGAGGCCTGCCTGGACTACACAACTTATAGTTTGGAATCTTGCATATCATACAGATAGTAATATAACAGAAAGTTATATAAAGTTTGTGAACTCAAAGTGCCTTTTTGAAGGTCTAGTATTCATGCACATTACAAAGTGCTAAACATGTACAGTTCTTTAGCATGACATTCCTTAGTACTACAATTTATGTATTATTTTTAAATTAAGGGCTTTAACTCTAGTCCTTACTAAAGAACAGGAAACAGTTAAAGTCCTTTCTAACCTCATAGTTGTAGAAACCTTTAATGTCACTGCAGTGATTTCCTGTTACAAATTTTCCTCTTTTGATGAAGAAAAGGTACTCTTTGTACCTACTGGCATTGGAATTTTAGTTAAATTCTACCTTTTTCAATATCAATTTAGGTATACAAGATTAAGACAAAGAAGCAGAAAGTAATTTTGAGGGAATATTTTAACTGAAGATTCTGACAGCAGCAATAGGGACTATTTTTAAACTTTGTGGAAGGATGGTAGATTCAAAAGCACAGAACTTGCATTTTGTCTAGTTGAGTAAACTCAACACACTTTCTAGAGGGCAGGGATGTAGGTTGGTGGAGCATTTCCTTAGTGTGTATAAGGCCCTGGGTTTGATCCCCCAGTATGACCGAAGGGTGGGGGAGAAGGACCATATCTATTCTGGAAAGAACTTTGTAGGTCCAGAAGATAAAATGATTTGTATCTGATTTAATAGTTAAGCTGAGGCTTAGCTTCAGAGTGTAAACTTTTATTATAATTAATTGCAGAAATTGTCACAAACAGAGCAGGAAGTGACTCATAATTGAACCCATCATCGAAGCTTATGCCAAAATTTTAATGTCAGTTCTTGAGAGCCATGCCAGAATTTAAAGTGCTGTGCAGATTGAGCTCTTCATACTGTGTATAAAAAACCTAATTTTTGTTTTGTTTTAAGAAAGCCAGCTTTAGTATTAGTTAGAAATGACCTCTGGAGGAGGATTTGTGTTAAAAGTTTGCTTTCGCTAAAATTATTTTTCTAAAATATCATGCCAATCATGTGACTTGAGTTAACAACATTGACATTTGTTTACCAGTGTATATTGTCTGGTCCTACAAATGTGGTTTTTTTTTTCTTTTTAATTTCCACATGACCTGAAGCAAAGCTTTATTTTCCATTCAGGAATATTTGTAACCACTAAGACAGTGCAGACTATGCATGTTTTGTTTTGTTTTGTTTTGTTTTGTTTTTTGAGACAGGGTCTTCTTAGGTAGTTCAGACTCGCCTTGAACCCACTGTGTAGCCCAGGCTGGCTTCGAACTCGTAGTGATCCTTCTGTTTTAGCCTACCGAGTGCTGAGATTACGTGTGTGTACCACCGTACTCAACTGGGATTTATTTTTTAATGTAGATAAATCACAATTGCTTCAACTTCTGTTAGAGCTGACCTAAAGAGCCACACAATGGGGTTGGGGATGTAGCTCAAGTGGTAGAGTGCTTGCCTAGCAAGTGCAAGGCCCTGAGTTTGATCTCCAGCAACAAACAAAACAAAACAAAAAAAACCACACAAGAATTCACAACCAGCTAGACATGGTGGCACATGCTTGTAATCCCAGCACTGGGGAGGCTGAGCAGGAAGGTTGACACAAGTTCAAGGCTAGCCTAAACTACATATTGAGACCCTGTCTTAACCAAAAAAAAAAAAAAAAAAAATTCACAACCTTTTTACCAAAACTAAAAATGAGTAATGTAATTATGAAAGAGTTTGTTGAAATAGCAAGGAACTCATCAAATTTGTCCAGAACTAAGCATTAATAGATGAATCACTCAGCATATATGATGATGTAAGTGAAAGAATACTTGAATAAATACATGAAAAGCCCAAGAAAAGGTTTTTCTTTAGCAAATAAATGTCTAATGGTTTGTCTGTATATGAATATGATCCATCATAGAAGGATTTGTATCATTTGTTCTTAGGCATATAATGTATACAATAATGAAGAACATCCAAAATGATATCATGTAATGTATTTTTATATATCTCTCATTTAAATTTTTCCCAGTTTAATCCATGTACATGTTTTTGTTGTTTTTTACATTTTCGTTTTTATTAGTACACGTTTACAGTACGTAATGATTACATTAATCATGGGGAGTTGGTACATGTTCATAACACATCTTAATTCCATCTACATCTCCTTTCACACCCCTCAATCCTTCCATTTAAATTTTCTTTTTTTTTTTTTTTTTTTGGTGCTGAGGATCGAACTCAGAGCCTCGTGCTTGCAAGGCAAGCACTCTAACCACTGAGCTCCCATTTAAATTTTAAAGTAACTTTTCTAAGTCTTGCTTCTAGCTGATGAGCTATGCCTTTTGTATGTCTCTTCAATTTTCATCTTTCTTTTTTTTCTTTTAAAATCAAGAATGGTAAGATGTGTATCAACCATAAAATTTGGAGATTATATGTAATAGCAAGTAGTCAAAGGTAGAGGTCATCAAATGATAATTATTTTAATTTAATATGTGTTCACTTTGGTTAAGATTCACACGTTTTACCTTGGTTTACAGTTTTGTTCTCTTTTCTCCTAAGATCTCAGTGGGTCTATAGCATCCCCAGATGTCAAATTAAACCTGGGTGGAGATTTTATCAAAGAATCTACAGCTACTACATTTCTGAGACAAAGAGGTTATGGCTGGCTTTTGGAAGTTGAAGACGATGATCCTGAAGATAACAAGCCACTCTTGTATGTAAAAATAATATGTATTTTTGGTTTTAAGAGATAGTTTGTGAGATATTTATAATTCATGTAGTTTAAAGACAAATTTGGAAAATTTTAACCTTTTTGGTCGAAGGCTATAGCAATTTTCAATTTTACTAGTAATTCAAAAACTTAAAACAGTGAAATTTTTTTATTTGTTGTATTGCAAAAAGTAAAAGAATGGTAATTTTATATTGTATGCACACACACAAACACACACACACACACACGCAAATATACTCCAGACTTCTTACCTAAGTCTATCTGCTATCTCAAGGAATCATGCAGTCTAAAAAAATACCAGGGCTTTTGGTTGCTTACTCTTGAAATTCAGGTTTGAAACTAAGTAAGATTTCTAAAAAGGTTTCCCAAACCTGTTATATAGAAAGTCTACAGCTGGCTTTGATGCTTGAATTATGGGAAAACTTCCACTTTTTCTGTAGTCGTTGAATTTTGTGATTTTCATGTGGGGGAAAAAAGTACATTAACAGTTTTGGAAAGAAGAACCAACCTATAACTTTGTAAAACTGAGGCATTCCCAGGTTTTTCTTTGTAGTAATTATTGGTGGACTAAAAACAGGAATATTCTGTGTTTCTTGGTATTAATAAACTGTATTTCATCAAATCTAAGATGCTGTAGATAATAAGATGAAGTTATTATACATATTAATAAAAAAGTACCTAAAACAACATAAAGCTGGGATTTCATAGAGCCCTTCTTAATGTGAGGATGGTAAGAAATAATCTACTGTATAGAACAAGACAGCAATGAAGTTTGCATCAGTTTGACATTGGGTGGGATGTTGAAAGAAAAAATTTCCCCTGAGAATATAAACCCCACACTAGTTCTTTAGGTTTATATTCTGAATTAGCAGAATGGTCCCAAAGGTCTCAAGCAGACAATTTAATTTACAATTCTCTTAAATTAATAGTACCTCCAGGAAACTAGCAAAAGGAAAGTCAGCTCTTGGAAGCACTTGGTTTCACTCAGGCTGGCAACCATTGTGAGACCCCAGCATCTGTGAAATGTATCCCAACTTCAGAGATACGGAAATATTAAAAAAAAAAAACAACAACAACTTTAGAGATACAGAAATATTGAAACATCTCTGAAGTTGAGATAATCCACCTTGAACAGAGAATTATAGTACTTCAAATGCAAATATTTTGTTAACCTGTGGATATTGTACTGTTGTTATTTCACTTTAAAAACTTCTTTCTCATGCCAGATATGGTGGCACACACCTGTAATCCCAGCATCTGGGAGGCTGAGGTGGGAGGATCACCAAAAATTCAAGGCCAGCCTGGGCTACATAGTGAGTTCACGGCCAGCCTGAACTGTATAGCAAGACCCTGTCTCCAAAAATGATTGCTTACAAGCTAGGCTTCGTGGTACATGCCTATAATCCCAGCATTTGGGAGGCTGAGGCAGGAGGATAACCATGAGTTAAAGCCAGCCTGGGCTCTATAGGGAGCTCAAGGCCAGCCTGAACTACATAGCAAGACCCTGCCTCTAAGTAAATATATACATACATACATACATGTATATACACACACATACACATACATACTTCTTTTGGGGGGCTGGGGGTGGGGAGTTGAGACAGGGTCTTACCATGTATCTCATGCTGACTTAAGACTCACTGTGTAGCCCAAACTGGCCTCAGACTCATGAACATCCTGCCTCAACCTCCTGCACACTTGGGATTGAAGGCATGTACCACCATGCCCAATATAAACTTTTCTTAAATTCTTTTGTAACTGTCGTAGTATTCAGAATTGTGCACTTTTTGAGAATTTTTTTTAATTATAGGGAAGAGTTGGATATCGATCTAAAGGATATTTACTACAAAATCCGATGTGTTTTGATGCCGATGCCATCACTTGGTTTTAATAGACAAGTGGTGAGAGACAATCCTGACTTTTGGGGTCCTCTGGCTGTTGTTCTTTTCTTTTCTATGATATCACTATATGGACAGTTTAGGGTAAGTATATATTATTTTATACAAATTCTAAATCTTTAAGAGCTTCATATAGTAACTATAATTGTACATTTCTGTGTTTGAGAAGTGCTTTATCTTTCCCCATTTGTATTAGTCACTTTTTTGTTTCTTGACAAAATATGATATATAAAACGAAAGGTTTATTTTGGCTCATGATTTCAGAGGTTTCAGTCCAAGGTTGACTGGCTCCAAGGCAGAAATGTCATGGTAGATGGACCTGGCAGAGGAAAGCTGATCAACCCGTGGCAGCCAGGAAGCAGAGAGAAGGAGAGAGACCAAGAGAGACCCTCCAAAGTCATACGCATGACTCACCTTCTCCAACCAGACCCCACCTCCTAACAGCACGTTTAGGATAAACCCACTCATGAGTATAGCACCCCCATTATCCAATCACCTTCTGAAAGCCCCACCTCTGAGCACGTGAGACTTTGGGGGAACATTTTAGGTCTAGACCATGACACCATTGTTTCTTACTTGTTCATTCCTAAAAATGTCCTGTAGTTAAAAGGGTGGAGATATGCACTTTTATCAGTACTTTCCAAGATGTATCATGTTATCATTCCCATAGAAAATGCTAATATTTTTAGTACACTGCAGGTAAATGGGTGGGACTACTTTCAGCTGACTGGAAGCAACCAGTGACCAGAAGAGTTTGCCCCTGCCCTTATGTTTTCCCCAAAGGGTAGAGTTTGAAATGTAATATGTATGGGTTGGGTTTTAGCTCAAGTGGTAGAGTGCTAGACCAGCAAGTGCAAGGCCCTGAATTCTATCTCCAGCAACCCCCAAAAAACAAAAATTTAAAAAAAAAAACAAAACCATACAGTGAAATGTAATATGTAATACATAATTATGTTCACACTTTTTATTTCTAATTTTTTAAATCAGCAGCTTTTGCCGGCTATGGCGGTGCATGCTTGTAATCCCAGCTCTTGGGAGGCTAAGGCAGGAGGATCACTGTGAGTTCAAGGCCAACCTGAACAGCATAGTGCGACCCTATCTCAAAAAACCAAGGGAAGAAAAAAATCTGCAGCTTTTTTTCCATGTGCTATCATCAAAACCAGGGCTTTGCACATGCTAGGCATATGCTCTACCATTCAGCTATGTCTTGTTCTCTAGTTCTGTGTTTTGTTTTTTTTTCTTTTCTTTGTTTTTTTTTGGTGGGGCGGGATGCTGGGGATTGAACTCAGGGCCTTGAACTTGCTAGGCAAGTGCTGTACCACTGAGCTAAATCCCCACCCCGCTCTGTTTTTTAAAATGCTTTCTTTTTTTTTTTTTTGTGCCAGGGATTAAACTCAGGGCCTTGCACTTGCAAGGGAAGCACTCTAAACCACTGAGCTAAATCCCCAGCCCCTGTTTTTTAAAATGAACATCATTTTTAATTAATCATGCATGACATAGGTTCAATAAGTTTTTTGGTTTTTGTTTGTTTGTTTTTGTATACTGAGGATTAAACCCAGGACTTTTGCACTGAGCTGCGTCCACAGCTTTTTTTTATTTTTTATTTTGAGACAGGGTCCTATTATGATCGATAAGTTGCTCAGGCTGGGCTCACACTTGGGATCTTCCTCTCTTAGCCTCCAAGAGTGCTGAGTTACAGGCGTGCCACTACCTCCAGCTCCGTTATGTTTTTTGTGTTACTACTGTTATTTTAATGACTTTGTCCTACTCTCAAGGTCTTTACCACCCAGACACAACATACACACATCACTCATTCCCCATGTAAGTCTTTGAGGAGATAATAACTCTAGTGATTTGGAAGTGAATTAATTTCTTTTGTTTTTTTTCTTGGAACTGAGTTAATTTCTTGTTGCTACTGTAGCAAGTTGCTGCAGCTTATTTGCCTTAGACAGCACAGGTGTATTCATGTAGTCTTTTATAATTCTGGAGGTCCCAAGTCCACAGTGAGTCCTAAAGGGCCAAGATCAAAATGTCAGCAGCTGTGTTGCTGTAGAGGCTCCAAGGAAGAATCTGCTGCTTGCTTCTTTTACTTCTGGAAGCTGCCAGCATTTTCGGCTCCTGGCTTTGTCACTACAGTCTGTTTCCATGGCTGCACTGCCTTTGCTGCTACTGTACTCACATCTTCCTCTGACTCCTTTTAAGGACAGTTGTTCTTGCATTTAGTAATCTCCACATTGTACTGTCTTTAATGTGTTATTATACTAATGCTATTAATATTTACCCAAATCAGTAATCTATATCAACAGGACCACTGAAGAAGTTAAAGGAATACTCATGTCTCCTACCTATCTCTTGTCCTTCATCTATAGCATCTCTAATTTTATCTGTTTTGTGTAATCTTTATGTGAACAAAGGATTCTAAGGTGAAAAACTGAAAGTTAGTACATCTTCACAGAAGGTCACACATTTGGGGTTGATTTAATGTTTTGTCATGATAGGATTGGGACTGCATTTTTGACAAGAGTACCACAGAAAGGACGTTGTGCCCTTCTCTATTTACCGAAAGGGAGCATCTGTTACCTAATTACAGCATTGGTGGTATTAACCTTGATCACTTGGTTAAATGATGTGATGTCTGTTCCTTACATCCATTGTGAAGTTGCTATATTTCTCTTTATAATACCTTATGGAAGTTTTGTAATTATGCAAAGGTCCTCTTTCTTATCATTAATTTGCCTACTAATTTTAGCATCCATTGATGGATCTCACATGCAGCAGTTCTAACTATGGTGTTACTGAATGGTGATTTTGTTTCTTTCATTCCTTCCACATTTATTAACTGGTTTGCTTTAAGGAACACCTATCCTTTTTTCCCCATTACTCATTCAGTTATTGTATTTTGTCAGTATGGGCTCATGAATATTTTTTTCTCCAAGTTGCAATCCAGAATTACCAGCTTGCTTCATGCAGAAATATTAATTACATTAATTTTTTTCCCTTTAAGGTGGTCTCATGGATTATAACCATTTGGATATTTGGCTCACTGACAATTTTCTTATTGGCCAGAGTTCTTGGGGGAGAAGTAAGTAGTCTAATTTTGAAAGTAACCTTTTTTTTTTATGGTTAGCTTTATTTTTAATAGTATAGATAGCATCATTAGGTATACTCATTATAATGGTTTCTTGTCCCAGGTTTGCTTTTAACTTATACGAGTTCCTGTAAGATGATCAACATTGTAGTACTATGTTTACTCAGTAACGTTACACAGTTTGAAAAGGAAAGATCCCATTGTACTTATCAAATAATGTATAGGTTTTCAGGGAAGCATATGGTTTACATTTTATATCAGTTCTCAAGTCTGGTCTCAAGTCAGTTCTCATGTCCCCATAAGGATTTCTTCATGTGGATTGTATCTGTCAGTGTTTATCATGTTAGATTTTTAAAATAATTTAAAATATAGATTCATCTAAAGCTATCTACATTTTAACATGATCAGTACATTTTAAAGAAAACACCTATGCTTTTCCAGAACAAAAAAATTAATGAGAAGAGTAACATTGCTTTAGATTTTTGGAAGCAGCTTTAATGTCTGGTTTAATGGAAATGAGACAGTGAGATCTAGTTTCTGCCTTCAGTTTGTTATAATATATTGTTTAAATTTATTAAGAAAACAAGGCCACATATAGGTAAATAATTGGAAAAGAGACTTTTTTTCACTCTCCTTTTTAACCCATGGAACTGGGGATTGTAGAGGTGGTTTGGAGGTCATGAATTTCTTCAGTTGTTCTTTGTCATGGAAATATCTTATTTCCTTGTTGAATCTGAACAATAGTTTAGCTGGGTACATCAATCTGGGTTGGAGATTATTTTCTTTTAAGGCTTGAAATATTTTACTCCAAGCTCTCCTTGATTTAAGGGTTTGTGTTGAGAAGTCTGCTGTACTTCTGATGGGTTTACCTTGATAGGTGATTTGGTTTTTTTCCCTAACAATTTTCAGTATTCTGTTCTTTTGTTGAATTTCTGGAATCTTGATTATGATATGTCTTGGTGTAGATTGATTTTGGTTGTGGGTAATTGGGGTTCTATATGCCTCACTTATCTGTATGTCAAGTTCTCTTCTCATGCTTGGGAAGTTTTCTGT
>PVJO010001911.1:0-157304 GCA_004026905.1 Hystrix cristata
CGCTTAGGATTGGTCCTTTCTGTATGGGGTGGTTGGGTGGTGGGTAACGCCCCTGAGCAAATTGGCGCGACGGACCTAATTGGGGACTCTAGTCAGGGGGAGGGGCCATTGTTTCGGCGGGAGATTCTGGCATAGAGACGGGGGAAGGGGGCTTAACCAGCAACGGCCATTTTGGCATCTGGGGAGGGTCATCCTAACACATATATTCTAATGTAAATGTGCCTGTGATACAAGGGAAAAAATATAACTCCCAACCTGCTAGATGTCAGTTATGCCAAGTTCATGTTCCCCAAAATTGAAGAATGAATTCTAAGGAACAAAAGCATTTAAAAGCAGAATTTATTGAGAGAGAGAAAGATAGCTCCTGAGACACAAGAGGAGACCTGAGTGGGTTGCCAGTGAGCCAAATTTTCAGAGGAAGTTTTATAGAGCAAAATCACAAAGTGAGTACAACATGGGTCAAAACTATGATCAACCAACAATATTACAAGTGTATTTGCTTAGGTAATATTGATCCAATGGAGAAACAGGTCATGTAGCAAATGAACAAGAAAAGAACAAGAACATCCCAGGATGGAGTGGATCTTGAGGTCTTGTTTGCCCACCTGGGTGACCGATGTCTATCTAGACTTTATCAGATCAGATGAGTAATCTTTAGTTCATTGTTTATCCTCCAGCAGCTATGTAGCTCTGGTCATTCCGTCCTTATCTTGAGGCCTGGCCTTCAATGGATGCACATCCAGTCATAGCTCTAGTGTGCTCTCATCTTCTCTAGTGACTCTCTCAAGGGCCCAGCCCTGTCTGACTGCCTATAATATCTCTACCTAGCTCAGCTTTCTGTAACACCTGTGGCTATTTTTAATTCCCTATTTTTGCATAATTTACCTAAGTGGAGTCGTAAGTCATTTCTTTAAATGCCACATTTACCCTTAAAAATTAGTGTATTCAAAATACCAGGAGGAGGATTTTAAGTATAATCTTCTCTAGAAGACTTCCAGTTCCCAGAAGAAAGGAGACTAATTTGAGAAGGCCCCAGGTAGTGTAATTAACATAAAAATCACAAACTCCCCTTTATTTGATCCTTACATCTACATAATCTGGCCCTAAGGCACCCCACTCATAATGTTACCCCCTGCCAAAAGACAAAGAAAGGTCACAGGGCTAAGAGAAATCAAGGCAAGGGTGACAGACAAGCCCAAGAGCCAGTCAGATTCTAAGGGCCAACATGAGGAAAAAACCAATAAAAAAGGACTACAGAGAAGGGTCCAGGAGTATTTTGCTTTCAAATGCTCCCTACTCATCAAGTAGCTATCTGTCATCCCTCTTTTCCCCCTTTTCGCCACCTTTAAATAAATTATCTTCTCTTAAACTTGATTTCTTTAATTCTTTACTGTTGCTGGGTTTATGATCACCAGGAGCTGCCCTTTCTAGCAGGGCAGCAGCTCACAGTCCACCTCCAGACATAACAAGTGGATGAGGGAAGATTGACAGAAGCAGTCTTACCACTTTCTATTATTATAGACAGCTATGTAAGGTAGAAATATTATAGGCAGTCAGACAGGGCTGGGCCCTCAATGGAGTCAATACACAAGAGGAAAATACACTACAACTATGGCTAGAGGTGCATCCATTGAAGGTTAGGCCTCAAGATAAGGATGTAAAAACCAGAGCTACACCCCTGGCTGAGGTGAATTGAAGATTACACTCATCTGATCTGATAAAGTCTAGGTCACCCAGGTGGGCGACTAAGACCTCCAGTTCCACCCCATCCTGGAATGTCTTTATTCTTTCCATGTTCATTTGCTATGTAACCTTCTTCCCCATTGGACCGATATTACCTAAGTGACTACACTTGTAATATTATTGGTTAAACATCATTTTGACACACATTGTACCCACCTTGCGATTTTGCTCTATAAAATTTCCCCTGAAAAGTGAGCTCATTGGCAACCCACTTGGGTCCCCTCCTGTCTCTCAGGAGTGTTTTCTCTCGCTCAATAAATTTCCTACTCTTAACCTCCTTTGTTCCTTTGTTCCATTCTTCAACTTCAGGGAACATGAACTGAGTGTAAGTGACATCTAGCAGGTTGGGAGTTATATTTTTCCCCCTATATCATTATCGCAAGAGTTTTTGGGCCTGAGCATTGAGCTTCAAAATCCACTAACATCAGAGAAAAACAACCAGATGTTGGTGCCTCCTGATGAATGAACACAGCCCCTACATCAGTCTTGCCAGAAAAGAATGCAAATGGGGATGATGTAGGAATAGGGTGTGGCTTGACCTGGCTGGGGGGATGAACCTGACCTTGGGGGAAATGGTTTTGACCTACATCAGCCTGGGGCACAAAATTCCCATCGCCTCTCTTCTCACAGGATCAGAAAACTCTCTCACAAGAACAGAATCCAGATAAATATGAATGGCACCATGAGCTCTGCCCTTTTCTATGGCACCTCTAGGAAAGGAGCTTTCCCTGCTCTCTTCCGTGGAAGATGGTATCTGCATACCCAGCCCCAAGGTTATCATGCCTTTTTGTGGTAACCTGTACTGTGCCTTTTTGGCCAGTGCACATTTTGCTGTTTCTGTCGTTATGCTCAACTTTCCTTTTCTTTTCTCTATAATTTTAAATAAAACTTTAGAACTACTTTTTGTCCCCCTCATTCAAGTCATTGCTTGAGCAGGGGAAAAACCCAGGAATATCGGGACCCACCCGATAACAGGGAGACCTAAGTCTGGTTAAACTGTTGCAGACAGCTGCCAACAGATAGGAGCAACAGCACGGATATGCAGCCCTGAGACAGCAAGAACCCTCGAATCCTTCAGCAGGAAATTGAGGGTGGGGCACCTCCCTGACGGAGGCCCAGCAAGCACATTGGCCAGTGCTGACTGTTGGCCTTGTCAGTTCTTGAGTCAGGAAATCAGGAAGCACACCCAGAAAACTAGCAAAATTGAAATGTTACACATTGAATAGATATTGGATACTAATAAATTGTTTTTCCCTTATTTTAGGTGAATGTGTGCTTTTTTAAGAGCCCCTATTTTAAAATTCTAAACTATGTGAGGATAAAATGATATGTTATCTGAGATTAGAATCAAGAGACTACAAGCCCAGGAGAAAGGGCTGTGGTATCAATAGGACCAACTTCATGATCTGACTGACTGTGGTGGTACACACCTATAATACCAGCACTGTAGGAAGCTGAGCCAGGAGGATTGCTAGTTGGAGCCCCACCTGGATGATTTAGTGATTTATTGAGACTGTGTTTCAAAATTTTAAAAAGGTAGGGGGAATGTTAATTTAGAGGGTCCAATTTGCAGTACTGAAAAAAAAAAAAGAGTTCACTTAGAAAGTCGGGGCAGGGCTGGGGATTTAGCTCAGTGGTTAGAGTGCTTTCCTAGCAAACACAAGGCCCCAAGTTCTATCCCTGGCACCAAAAAAAAAAGAGAAAAAAAGGAACCCTCCTCCATTGTTGGTGAGAATGTAGACTGGTCCAACCACTGTGGAAATCAGTGTGGAAATTCCTCAGAAAACTACAACTAGAGGTTCCATTTGACCCAGCTATTCCTCTGCTTGGTACCTTCCCAGAAGAATTAAAATCATCCTACCACAGTGATGTGTGCACAACTATGTTCATAGCAACACAATTTGTAATAGCTAAGTCTTGGAAAAAACCTAAATGCCCAGCAACTAATGAATGGCTAAAGAAGATGCAGTTTTTCTACACAATGGAGTACTACTCTGCCATAAAAAAGGACAAACTAGAGACATTTGTATGTAAATGGATGTTCCTTGAGAACATACTATTAAGTGAAATAAATCAGACACAATTGTTTCTCTGATATGAGAAACCATAAGTGTAAATAAGGACAAAGGGGTAGTATAGTAGATATTGTGTAAGAAAAAAAGATAGTATTCAAAAGAGAGGAGAACTAGATAGGGAAACGGGGGGAAAAGAAGGAAGGTTAAAGAAAAATAAGATTAAAGGGAAAAAATTGGAAAAATGTAAATAAACCTGTTGCAAATAGGGAAGGGTGGGGGAATGGAAGGGAGGTGAGGGGAAGAGGAGGGAAAACCAAGATGTATCATGTACAGGTACAAAATAACCATGTTGATTATGATCATTATATATACAATGTACCAATACATGTTCTTGGTAAAAATAAAAAAATTTTAAAAAGAAAAAGAAAAAGGAAAGTCAGGGCATGAGCCTGCTGGAATTTGCCTACTTTTGTGCGGCTGAAACAATCCATAGTGAATAGAGTGCTTAAAATCCTGCGAGTTCCTTCGCAACCAAAATGGCTGTCGTTGCTCTCTGCATCCCAAGCAGGGATGAATCGGCTCATGCACTGGAGTCATGTTCAGCACCAATGAGAAGAAAGCAGCACTGTGTAAGGTGGTCATCTGGAAAGGCGAAGGGTCCATCCGAACAGCCATGGGCAGCTCCCCTGCCAGTGCTACAGCGGAGGGGGGCTGAGCCCAGCAGTTGCCCAAACTGCAGAATCCACCAGGACTCAGCACCGAGCCAAGACCCTGGGGTGGACTTCTTAAGCACAGCTTCATTCTTCTTGTGTGAATCCTGACTCATCTCTCACATGTCTTAAGAAGATGGTTTGGTATGACTATAGCCAATTAAGTGATAATAGTGCTAGTTATGGGTTGAACTGTAGACCATGCTCCATTTTTTGCTGGCACAAATGCCATTACTACAAAACAAGAGTCTACCACTAGTTGTATTTGTGTTTCAGATCTTTCACTGGTACATTTTAGGATTTTTATCTTTATAATTTTTATTTTAGGATTTCTTTGGAGATGATGTCTTTGTGATGATTTCTGTTTAAAATGCAGTCTGCATTTATGAATACTTTTAGCATAAATTGTCTTTGCTTATGGTTTCCATTCTGTCTGTCCTGGGCTTTCTCAGGGAAACTCGGTTCCCCACAGTCTGTCACGTCTCGCCTCTTCCATACCCTGGCACCTGTCACTAAGTTTGGGTAGGATTCCTGCTGTCTTTTCTCCTCACCCTCAAGAGCACTGGTGCTGCTTTCCCTTCCTCCAGTGAGGCGCTCGGGTCTGGTGTTGAACTAAGAGCTTCTGCCCCCTCAGCCTGACCCTTGGCACCAGGTCCTTGCCACACTGCTGCTTCATGTTTCGCTGCATTCCATGGAGCACATGAAGCAATTCTGAAATATTCTTCAGGTTTTTGAGTTTAATATTTTCAAAACCATAGTTTGTTTCTCTTATTGTATATTTTTCTATGGCCTCCACATTAAGGTTTTTCTTTTTTTCATTTATTCGCCCTCAGACAAAGAGTTGTATTTGGCTTCAGAATGGAATGGTTTAGAGGCTGGGAGATGTAGTCAGTGGGAGAGCACTTACCTTACATGAACAAGGTCCTGGGGCTGATCCCCAGAACAAAGATAGATACATAGATAGATAGATAGATAGATAGATAGATAGATAGATAGATAGGTAGATGGACAGACAGACAGACAAATAGGTGGATGGGTGGATGATAAAGAAGATAGGTAGATAGAATCAATGGATAGATGGATGGATGATGCACATAGATAGACAGTAGGATAGACAGACGGATGGATAGATGATAGAAAGAAAGAAAGAAAAGATAGAAAAGAAAGAAAAAGATGATGATGATAGATAGATGGATCAATTGATCCACCATGGTGGCAGTGCACCCTGACTTTCTCAGCAGCCACGTGTACAGCTCTTGATCATTCTGTCGGCCTTTTTCAGCTCTTTGACAGGTCAGGCTATTATTGCCCTGGGGCCTTTGCACATGCTCTCCTCTTCCTTCCTTAGGTTGCTGGCTCAGGCTAGATTCATGTCCCATCTTACCACAAGCCTCACCCTGAAGAACACTTTCCTGACCACCTGTCACCTCCCCAGCTTATCATAGATGTTGCTAAATATAGGTGATGATTTTCACTTTCTATGTCTGGCTGACATCTTCCTATGCCCCATGACAGCAGGCATGCAGTTTGGTTCACTGTTGTAACTTCTACTGCCAGCACAGAACCTGGTTCCTAACATGTTCAACAGAAGTTTGTTGAGTGAATAGACATGAGTAAACAAAGTGCTCCGTTCCCAGTGTTCGGCAGGCATTTGTCCAACATGGCTTGGGTAACCCTGGGATTCCACATACTCCTTCAGTTCTCATCTCATCCCACACTGTGTCCTAGCCAGCCCTCACCACACCCTACTCCTACCTCAATACGTGTAGATCAAACCAAACATCTGCATCATTGAAAGGGGAAGCATTGCTGCCACAGCTGGTCTGCACTGCTCCAGCCCCCACTCTTCCAGGAGCACCCATCAGGACAGTGTCCCAAACAGCCTGCACTGCAGAGGCCGGATGCCTGGGACAGGCTTTGCGCAAACCGACCCCTTCTCCCCATCAGTTCCTCTCCAAACACTGGGGAACACTACAGGCAGGCAGCATCTTCAGTAGCAGCACTCCCTCCAGATAAGGGGACCCCCCCACACACACACACCCCTTGGGCAGACAGAGGATTAAAAAGCAAGCAGGGCCTGCAACTCCCACGTGTATGCACTCCTGCCCACCCCAGCACACTCCCGTGCTCACAGGCTCCACCATCATGCCTGAGGGGAAGAGTCCCTCGACCAAGCCCAGGGACTGTCAGATTCTGCCTGCTGGCTGAAGGGGAGATTTCTTGAGAAGGGGTTACTTTGGGTTTTGAGTGTAAGGGAAGAGAAGAAATTGGAGTGGTTACACTGAGGCAAGAAGGGGATAGTGTGAACACTCAGGCTTTGCAGCATAATGCACACGTGGAAATTGCATGTGTATTCTCTTGTTGGTGTGTCGATCTGGGTTCCTGCTGTATCTTTTGTTATGTGTGTGTACCAGGGATTTTTTTTTTTTTTTTTTTGGACCAGGGATTGAACTCAGGGCCTTGCGCTTGCTAGGCAAGCACTCTAACCACTGGGCTAAATCCCCGGCCCTCCTGCTGGATTTTTACGTCCCCCACTTTTGATTTAGTTGTTGTTTATCTTTTCTCCCTCTTCTTGTCTTCCTATTTCATCAACTCAAGCTTCTGTAACAATATTATTTTCTTGTTTTTTACTTGTTTCTCCCAATTTTTATTTATTTTTTTGTTTCTCCCAATTTTTAAATACATCTTTTCAAGTATTTTTTTTGCTATAGTCTGCTTTCTCAATCACTCCTGTCTTCTGTTCTTTTTGCTCTTCTTTATCTTACCTAGCCCCTTCCTCTTCTCCAATTTATAGGTGCACAAATTTATCAATATCTTCCAACAAGGTTTCAACAACCTTGTTGCTTTCCTCAATCTCAAAATACACTGTACACCTCTCTCCTCATACATCTTGTCCTCACCTCCACAAATATCTTCTTAAAGGCCTTAAAACTAACCCTTCACTCCAACTAAACGACCACCACAGAATCTGACCTCCTATTTTTTTCTATTACTACTTCTCTTATCCACCTCTCCTTCTGCAGACTTGTAACATCTTGAGAGGGCTCTGCATCACTCTATCTCTTCTCTTCTTTTCTCCTTCCACATTGCAAAGTAACTGCCAATGACAGTAGAATATAGGCTGCAAAGAGTTTTAATAAAGGGGAAAAGTATAAATGCAAGGTTTATCATCACATATCAGCAATGTATGATTGGCTCTGTTGATGCTGTTATAACCAGTAGCAATTCCTCCCTCAAAACACAGTGACAGGGACCAAACCACTTAAATAGCTTCAGGGTAGATTCTATCTCTGGACAAATGAAGCTGAAAACACATGGCTGGAAGGCAGTATGTAAAAAGATCTTCATATCATCTATAATCTCTCCTCACCTTACTTGATCTCAATTCTCAGCACCAAAACACACACACACACACACACACACACACACACACACACACGTGCGCACACACACACACACACACACACACACGAACATGCTAAAACAAGGCAATATAAAAAAAGAAAAGAAAAGAAAAAGAAGAAAAGGCTCCCATTGTCTCCCAACTTTCCCAAGGCAGAACTAGGAGGCACTGATACAAAGGAAGAAAAAGACCAGGTAGCAGAACTTTACAAACTGATTAAAGAAGTAAAGAATCTTGGTGAGTACAAAAAGAGCATGGCCCAAAAGTTTATTGAATTATGCAAAATGACCAATGTGAATATGAGAAAACAAACAAAAAATTGGAAAAGCTGCTCCAAAAGTTCAAAATATGAATGAAAGTTTACCAAAGATATAGATTCCATTAAAAGATATCAGAAATATTAGAAATGTTTAAATATGTATAGAATTTATAAATTGTAGACGTGAACAGTGTAAAGACATGGTTTCAGAAATCAAGGACAAAATGGTAAATTATGATGAATTACATAGAGAAACCTTAAAAAAAAACGAAAGAACAAGAAAAATTCATCCAATAGCTACTAGATGACACCAAGACCAACTTAAGACTAACTGGAGTTAGAAAAATGGAAGACAGCATATTTGGAATAAAAAGTATGCTTACAGAAATCATAATAGAAAACTTTCCAGTTCCGAGGAAACACTTCAATATACAGGTAAGCAAGGCTTACAGAACATTAACCACTATGATGAAAAAAAAAGAAGCTCCCCACAACACATCTTAGTCAAAATGCCAGATGTCCAACAAAAAAGATAGAACATTAAAAGTTATCAGAGAAAAGCAAAACAATCACATATCAAGTAAACACATTAGGATTATAGCAGATCTCAACACAAACTTTAGAAGGCCAGGAGAGCCTGCAGTGAAATATTTCAAACCCTAAAACAAACTTCCGACCAAGATCAACACATCCTGCAAAACTTTCTTTCAAAATAGAGAAATTAGGACATTCCATGGAAAAGAAAAATTTGAGATACATGATCACCAAACCAGCACTCCAAAAAATATTCAAGAATGGCCTAGACAGACAACAAAACCAAAAGTCAGATGGAATGAATACGTCAAGCAAAACAAACAGATAAACAAGAAAAAAGAAAAATAAAGGAGTCATCAACAGAAAAAGAACAAAATGTCAGGAATAAATCAATAGCTTTCAATAATAACTCTCAATGTTAATGGCTTCAATTCCCCTATTAAAAGACACAAAGTGTCTTTGGAATTTAGAAGAAATCAAGGAAGAAAGTAAACAATTTCTGGAATCAAACAGCACTGCTAGTACAACACACCAGATAAGATCAAAAAACAGAATCCAAAAGTCTGTTGCATTCAAAAAACTCTTCTAATCCAAAAAGATATTCATAGACTAAAGATTAAAGCACAGAAAACAATATTTTGTGCACCAGGACCCCCAAAACAAGCAGAGACAGCAATTTTATTCTCAGACAAAGTCAACTTAAGATAAACTCACCAGAAGAGGCAAAGAAGGGCGCTACATACTAGTCAAGGGAACAATCCAATAGTAAAAGATAGCATTTGTAAATATACATGCGCCAAATAGTGGAGCACCTATTTCATAACAACAAACCCTGCAGGACATAAAAGATCAAATAAATACCATCACAATCATAGTGAGTGACCTCAATACCCCACTTTCATAAAAAAGATCAAGTAAACAAAAAATCAACAAATAATATGAGACTCAAACTAATGGACTTAATAGATATCAACAGAGTGTTCTACCCTACAACAACAGAATATATATTCTTCTCAGCAGCACAGACTTTCTGCAAAATAGTCTACATACTAGTCCACAAAGTATGCTTAAATAAATAGAAAAGAATCAAAATCACACCATGTTTACTAACAGATCATAGTACATTGAAACTATAAATCACTCACAGATGAAACCATAGAAAATGTGTAAACACCCTGGAACTTAATAACACACTCCTGAGCACCCATTGGGATTTAGAAGAAATCAAGGAAGAAAGTAAACAATTTCTGGAATCAAACAGCACTGCTAGTACAACACACCAGAACTTATGGGAAACAATGAAAGCAGTCCTCTGAGGGAAACTCATTATGATCAATGCGCACATTAGAAAAACAGAGTAGGCTCCAATAAATAACTTAATGATGAACCTCAAAATACTCAAAAAGAAATAACAATCCAAACCCAAACTGAATTTAAGAAGAGAAAGGATAAAAATCAGAGTGGAAATTGTTGAAGTTGAGAAAAAAACAATACAAAGAATCAAGGAACTGAAGAGCTTGTTTTGAAAGAATACATAAAATAAACGAACCATTAGCCAAACTTAACCAAAAGAAAGAGAGAAAAGCCTCATATTAATGTAATTAGAAATGAAAAAGGTGAAATCACAAAGGACACTGTCAAAATTCAGAGGATAGTAACTACTGTGCAAAAATTATATTTCAACAAATTGGAAAATTTTGGAAAAATGGACAGATTCTTAGACTCATAAGAATTACCAAAATTAAATCAGGAAGACATAAAAATTCTGAACAACACAATAACAAGCAATGAGACTAAGGCAGTAATAAAAACCTACCAACTAAGAAAAGCCCATGACCTATGGATTCACTGGGGAATTCTACAAGACCTTTAAAGACATAACACATTAAGAGTTGATTCTGCCAGCTCTTCAGCAAAACTGAAAGGGAAGGAGTGCTTCCAAACTCATTTCTGGAAGCCAGCATCCCTCCAATACCAAAACCAGACAAAGACCCAACCAGAAAAGAAAACTACTGGCCAATCTCCTTAATGGGCAGAGGTCCAAAAATCCTTAATAAGATATTGGCAAATAGAATGCAACAAATCATCAAAGGGATCATAAATCATGACCAAGTAGGTTTCATTTCAGTGTTGCAAGGATGATTCAATGTACACAAATCAATCAATGTACTATATCACATAGACAGAAGCAAGGACAAAAACCACATGATCATACCAATAGATGCAAAAAAGCATTTGACAAAATTCAACATCCATTCATGATTTAAAAAAAAAAAAAAGAAACCTTGAAGAAAATAGGTATAGAAAGACATTACCTGAGCCAGGTGTGGTGGTGCACGCCTGTAATCCCAACACTTGGGAGGCTGAGGCAGGAGGATCGCTGTGATTTTGAGACCAGCCTGGGCTATGTAGTGAGATCAAGACCAGCCTGAACTACATAATGAGACCCTGCAAAAAACAAAACAAAACAAAAAAAACCTTGAATCTAATAAAAGCCTTTCATGACAAACCGATACCCAACATCATATTAAATGAAGGAAAACCAGGGCTGGGGATTTAGCTCAGTGGTTAGAGTGCTTGCCTAGCAAGCACATGGCCCCAAGTTCAATCCCTGGTACCAATAAAATAAAATAAAAATAAAAATAAATAGAGGAAAACTGACAACTTTCCCTCTAAAGTCAGGAACAAGACAAGGATACCCACTACCACCACCTCTATTCAAACATAGTACTGGAAACATTAGGTAGAGCAATCAGGCAATAGAAAGAAATAAAAGGTGGGCTGGAGATTTATTCAATGGCACAAGGCCCTAAGTTTGATCCCCAGCACCAAAAAAAAAAAAAAAAAAAAAAAAAAAAAAAAAAAAAAAAAAAAAAAAAAAAAAAAAAAAAAAAAAAAAAAAAAAAAAAAAAAAGAGAGAGAGAAAGAAAAGGGATATGTATAGGCTAGGAATTAATAACCAAATTCAGCAAGATATAAAATCAACACACAAATATATCAATAGCATTCGTCTACACCAATAATGAACTCACTGAGAAAGAAATTAGGAAAAACTATACCATTCACAATAGCATCAAGAAAAATTAAATACCTAGCAATTAACCTAATCGTGGAAATGAAAGACCTCTACAAACAAACAAACCTACTGTACTCTGAAAAAGGAAATTGAAGAGGACATCAGAAAATGGAAAGATATTCGCTATTCCTGCATAGGTAGAACTAATGTAGTCAAAATGGCCATTCTTCCAAAAGTAATATATAACTTTAATGCAATCCCAATCAAAATTCCTCAGAGAAATAGATAAAACAACCCTAAAATTTATATGGACCCAAAAGAGACCCAAAGTAGCAAAAGCAATCCTGGGTAACAAGAGCAAAGTGGGAGGCATCATAATACCTGACTTCAAGTTATACTACAAGAGTACAGTGATAAAAATGGCATAGTATTGGCACAAAAACAGACATGTGGCTCAATGGAACAGAAAAGAGTATGTAGAAACAACACCAGACACATTCAGCTATTTGATTTTTGCCAAAGGGGCCATAAACATACTTTGGAGGATGATAGCCTCTTTAGCAAATGGTGCTGGGAAATTAGGCTATCCATGTGCAGAAGATTGAAGGTGAACCTATACCTTTCTCCATGTACTAAACCAAACTAAAAAAATGGATCAAAGATCTAAATTTTAAAAATGGAAACAATGTACTGGGACATAAGTAAAACTCTTGAGGTCATTGGTGTCAGCAAGGACTTTCTGAACACAACTCTAATTTTATAAGAAATAACAGCAAGAATAAACAAGTGGAGTCATATCAAGTTAAAAACAACTGCATAGCAAAGGAAACAATCAACCAAGTGAAGAGACCACTTACAGAATGGGGAAAAAATTTGCCAGCTGTTCCTCAGAGAGAGGACTAATACCTAGCATATATAAAGAATTCAAAAAATTAGTCCTCCCAAAATAAAAGACTCAAACAAAACATGGGCAAATGAAGTGAATAGACACTTCTCAGAAGTACAAATGGCCAGTAGACATATGAAAAAATGTTCAACATCTCTGGCCTTAAGAGAAATGCAAATTAAAACAACACTAAGATTTCATCTTACACCATAAAAAAAAGACTATCATCAAGAAATCAAATAGCAAAATCTGATGTGGCTGTGGTGAAAAAGGAACCCTTTTACATTGTTGGTGGGAATGTAAATTTGTACAAACATTATGGAAATTGGTATGGAGTGCTCTCAAAAAACTAAAAATACCAATTCCATTTAACCCAGCTATTCCCCTTCTAAGTATCTTCCCAAAAGAATTAAAAACATCATATTATAGAGACACATGCATACCCATGTTTACCACAGCATGATTCATAATAGCTAAATCTTGGAAACAGCCTATATGTCTATCAACAGACGAATGAATAAAGAAAATGTGGTACCTATACATAGTGGGATACTACCTGGCTATAAAGAAAGATAAATTTGAGGCATTTGGGGTTGGGGATTTAGCTCAAGTGGTAGCCTAGCAAGTGGAAGGCCCTGAGTTCAATCCCCAGCACCCCCACTCCCCCAAAATTGAGACATTTGTAGGAAAAAAGATGCACCTTGAAAACATAATGTTAAGTGAGACAAATCAGACATACAAGCTTAAATATCATATGGTTTCTCTCATTTGAGTAACACAAAGTAAAAATAAACAGCAAAACACAAGATCGATAAAAGGAAACAGAGAGAGAGAGAGGGATCTTTTGCAAATGGGAAGGGAACCAAGAGTCTGAGAGTAGAGGAAAGGAAAGGGGAAAGGGACATAAAAAGATATAAGATGCATCATGTACACGTACCAACTACTCTTAACAAATGTAATCTTTATGATGTCGCAAACCTGAACTAATAATAATAATAGTAATGAAAATGGGAAAGGGGATATAGAGGCAGAGGGAGGGAGGTGGGTAGGGAAAGAGGGTGAATAAAAAGAATCAAGACAAGTTCAGTACCTGTATCCACTCCCTAAAATGAATGTAAACATCATGCACTCCAAATATGTACTAATAAAAAAGGAAGGAATTTAACGAACGAAGTTCAAATATACTGAAAACTCAATCGCTGAAAGAAACTGAAGAAGACTTACATGGAAAGACAACTTTGTGGATTTAAAGACTTAACATTGTCAGTGTTAATTAACATTTCACCTACTTCCCAAACTGACCAACAGATTCAAGAGGAACCCTACCAAAATCCTTGCTGCTGTTCCTGCAGAAGTTGGCAAAATAATTCTAAAATTCATGTGGAAATGTGAAGGACCCTGATTGTCCAATCAATCTGGAAAACAAGAACGTGGACTCACACTTATAAAATTTACTACAAAGCCACAGTCATCAAGACAGTGGCTACAACCATAAAAATAGACATGTACATCATGGGAAGAACTGAGAGCTCCGGAATAAGCCTTATACTATAGGCAATTGCTTTTTTATGTGCGTTGTGTGTCAACACGCAAGGACCACAGTTTGTCTGATTCCATTTGTAGAGCGGATCTACAAGAAGCAAATCCATAGAAACCACAAATACTTGAGGCTTCTTTTCAGGGCAATGAGAACATTCTGGAATTATATTGTGGAGGATTACACAACTCTGTGAATAGCCTTAAATTCCATTAAATTGTACCCTTCAAAGGGGTGAATTTTATGTGAATACTATCTTGAAAAAAGTTTTTTAAAGTAAATAAACAACTCCCTCGTGGTGTAGCACTCAGCTTAAGAACTGGGCCACTCTGTTATGTCCTTCTCTGAGGACTCTGTCGGTTGAGTGACCTAGAGGGGGCTGGCGGTGCCTCCTTGCGGGCCAGTGTCCTGTGGCTGTTGTTGGTGTGCGGGTCATCACTGAGGACCATCAAGGCCGCAGTGCACCGCAGGGGTTTGGAAGACAACTTCTCCAGTCCCGAGCTGGGCGTTACGCCAGGCTTGCTCTCCTGGCCCAGCTTGCTCCATACTGGGGATTCGTTTGTCTTTGTCGGAGATGTTGATGGTCACCAAGTGACAAGAGACATGTCAGCAGTTTAGCCCAGGTGCCTTACTGTCCAGAATCCAAGTGTGGAAGGATGTGGCCCTGGGCTGTCTGAGTCAGAGCTGCCCAAGGCAGAAGATTTTGCCTCTTTTGAAAAGCAACAGTGAACCAGATGTTTCTGAGAGCAGAGGGCATGTTGGTCTCAGCCTAAGTCCCCGAACACAGGTAGCTCTCCCCCCTCTCAGCCTCTGGAGTGACGAAAACCAGGCCCTGGTAGAATTTTAACTCCTGGAATTATTTTCATTGTTACAACTAGTTTTTAAAAATTCATGTTTTAAATTTCACAGTGGAAAAAGAAGGAAAAGACATCAGTGGGCACTCTGAAAATGGTCAGCTCTCAACATCTGCAGACACCATCAAAGCTGGGAGGCTGCGCAAGGAAAGGGCTTAGTTCACCTGAAGTAAGAAGTGGGTGCACCAGATCTGATGCTGAAGGTAGGCTACCTGTGCCAAGAGAAATGTCCTTAAAGTCTGTGCTTGTCAAGGACAATGAGTTGGCATTTTCCCTTTAAAAAGCACAATTCTAAAAATAAAAAATAAAAAAAAAATTAAAAGCACAATTCTCATAGAACTTGAAGTGTTCTGGAAGAGTCAAAAAAGAGGAGGAAAGGAAGTGGTAACACCCATCTTACACCCAAGACAGAAGGAAGAGAAGATCTCCCTTCATCTGAGCATTTTTCAGGGAGACGCATTTGGTCATCCACAGCCGTTGAGTCTCCATGTGTGCATTGTCTCCTTGATTCTTACACAGGACTGTATAGCATCACTGCTTTTTAGCCAGGTTTCCAATCAGGTTGAAACACAGTGTCAACCCATTCTGCACATTCTAGACCTAGAGCAACAATGACTGTGCAGTGCGGCACTCATGAAAAGCTCGTGAAAAGTTGGAGACAAGTTGGTGGTGCTGTCTGCCATCAGGGTATCTGTGCTGCCCAATTTCAGCCCCTGGATGCCCCTCCCAGGGCCAGGGCAGTGGCTGTCACTGGACTTGTGTTTATCACAAGCACCAGTGCTCACTCTGGGAATAACTTAGGACATGTTTCCTCTTCCTGTGTAGCAAGGGCTGAAGGGGCACCCAGCCACCCCTTAGCGTGCTGTTTCCATCCTCACTGCCCAAGCCTGGGATAGCCTAGTCCATTTCTTCTCTCCTTCTCCCCACTCTGGAGTCTTTGTCTCCATCTCCAGGGACATTACCCTGCTCTTCCTCCAAGGCCGCTAAAGAAGAATTGAGTGATAGAGAAATGGGCAACTTGGTCCTGGAAATGCACAGAAAACTAGCACCTTGTTGGAAATACTGAGCATATCCTTTATCTTCTCTGCTTCTCCATCACTGTCAACTTTCAGCCAGTGGGTATCTTGAACAAAAGAACTTGTGATCTCTTCACCAGCATGGTGGGGGTGGGCAGCCATCTTCCTCCCCCTTTCCAGAGACCAGGCCCGAGAGCCTCCCCAGCAGGCCTCGTTTCCCACACCTGCACACATCTGTACTTTCAACAGAGCAGAGCTCACAGCATGAGAAGCATCCCTCCTTCTGCCTCCCTCCCACCTCCCTCTCTCTGTGCCTGGGCCTCAGCTTTACCTGCTCTACAGGTGCATCCCTAAAAATGGGGAAGACGAGGGGTGCTCAGGGTTTAATAATTGCACTGAGACGCTGATGTGCACTTACTTTTTGAGAACATAAAAATGGGTTCTTAGCAGCCTATTTGACAAGGCAAGGTGTGTGGGTGTGGTGTTCCAGGAAGTAAATGCAGAATAATTACAAAGAGCTACCTTTTAAAGCAACAGACTCACAGGCTCCCATCAGAGGGACATGTATTGATACTGGCCATGGCCCCTTTCTCGCACAGAAGCCACTGGGCTCAGAGGTGCGTTGGGAGCTGCTAAGGGACACCTGCTCTGGACCCAAGGTAGACAATAACTTCTTTCCTTGAATGTTGTGATCTTAAAGTCTTCCAGAACATTCTCTTTAGGAAAGGCTCTGTGTTAAATTAAACCCCACTCACAAGAATCTAAAGGGACTGCACATGGCTGGGATCTGAAGCAAGCATGGTAAATTTGTGCTACTTGGAGGGTAATCGTTAACAGACACATTTCTCCATAGGGAATGTTTCTGTTTTCACTGATTGTTCAGTCTGTTTTGTTTTCAATTTGTCTTCAGAAACTTGGACTCAAGGTCACCAGCCAGGTGATAGAAAAGCTCTGACCCAGAAGCCGCCCGTCAGATGCACAAGTAACACAGCGTCACTGCTGCGTGGGGAGCTCACTGCCCTGTGGTTCTTCTCTCTTTTACCGAGTGCTCGATGCCTCCTCTGTGCAGTGGACTCATCAGTTACTTAAAGGGAGAGGAGCAGCCTTTGCTGCCCAGGCCAGTGGCTTTGAGGTGTGGTGCTGGGCCGTGGTCATGCCATGTAGCACTTGCCCGTGAGCGCAGTGTAGTACCACCTGCACACTCTCAGCCTGGGGGACAGCAAAGAGCCTCGACCCTGCCCTTCCACGCTGGCGGTGACACAGAGCACATTTCTCACAAAGGCACTGCTTAGACTTCTCACCTGCAAAATGGTGGCTTAGTGGAAGCCCCTTTCAGTTGGTTAAGGGTGAACTAGGATTATGAAACGAGGCCATCCCTGGAACAAATATGACAGTGAGTTCACTAGCTAAAATTAACCCCTGAAGGGCAACCTAATTCTGTAAATCTAGGTCTTAACAAAATGAGATAAAAATGCTTGCTGTGAGATTTAATCTTGATAAGTGTTCAAAACTGTTACCACGCCCACTATTCTTGTCATAGCTACTGTTGCTAATGTCACACAATCAGCCCTCAAAGTCTGCCTGTAGGAGGCTGATGTTAAAGGCCCCCAAATTCTCTAGACCTTGCCCTGTCTCTTCCCACAACCCCTTTGGTCAGCCTGTTTGCCCGCTGGTTCTCTGTTCCTGAAAGTGGCATCCACCTTCACATTTTCATGGTTTTTCACACACTGCTCCCTGTCTGAAATGCTCTGACCTCCTCTGGCTGGAAAAGTCATAGCCCACCTCTTAGGATTTAACGTCCAATGCCTCGCTGGAGCCTCGTGCTTTGTGACTCCACTTCCCTGTTGGCTAAGATCATTCCTCTTCCCCAGATCACAAGGTGGTTAGCAGCAGGCATTGGGTAGCAATGGATCTGAGGAAGGAGAGAGGGAAGGAAAGAAGGAAGGAAGGAAGGATGGAAGGAAAGAAGGGAGGGAGGAAGGAAGGAAGGAAGGAAGGGAGGAAGGAAGGAAGGAAGGAAGGATGGAAGGAAGGAAGGAAGGGAGGAAGGAAGGAAGGAAGGAAGGAAGGAAGGAAGGAAGGAAGGAAGGAAAGAAGGAAGGAAGGAACGAAGGGGACCTCAAATAGTTTCACTCACATCCAGCAATACCTTCCAAGGGTTACATGGCTCTTACCAACATCTGCACTCTACCCAGGCACATACAGGTGACATGTCAGCGTGAGCAGGTGAGTGCACACACCCGGGCCCTGACAGGCACACCCTGCTGGCCCCAACCCCCATCTCTCCAAGGATGATGGTGCATTCTAGAAAAATCAGTCCAGATTTGAGACTGGGGAACAAGAAAATGAGGAGATATGGCTTCTTGCTTGCCGCCGGCCAAACTGCCAGGGGCTCAGAACATCTTGACCTGCACACAGTTATTGTGGGCCCTGCTGACTGTGCTCAGACTTAACTCACTGTGCTTCAACCCCAACGTGCAAAGAGCAAAGCAAGTATGAGCCTCCTAACCCTACATGTGTACACACAAGAGCTCAGCAGTCAGACCCATGGGCACCCGCTCCAGTGGCAAGTGGACATTTCAACTCTGCATGCGAACTTCCTGCTGGCAGGTTGAGCAATGCACTAGCTGAGGGCTGGGGCAGGTTGTACACAGGGGCTTGCCAGACTGCCCCATGAAGTAGACTGCAGCAGCCAGGAAGGAGCTGCAGGGTGTTCTGGCAGCCTGTATCACATAGCATCAAGAACACCATCCCCAGAGACCAATGCACAGCCCAGCAGGACATGGCCACCATCCCAACAATGTAATCTGCTTTGCAGCACTACCACTGAGAAACTGGGGTCCACTGGGGTGAGGCTGCAGGCAGGCTACATTCCCAGGACCAGCAGAGCTGCCCAGCCCATGGGAAATCCCAGGACCCAAAAGATACTCCATGCAAATATCAGGTAAGAGAACTGCACTCAGCGAGAGGAGCACCAGGCATCAGGACCTGATGCCGAGCCCTAGGCTGTTCACCAGCCACAGTGCAGCACTCTCCTGTGCCTGCTTGGGAAGAGTTGCCAGCCTGTGCTTGCAGATTGAGTAGAGCTGTTTTTGGTGCAGAGGGGCCCTGGTGATCGAACTTAGGGCCTTGTACTTGCTAGGCAAGTACTGTATCACTTGAGCTAACGAGTGCTATTCTGTCTTTGTCAGGCATGTCACTGAGAATGGGAGAGAGCTTCAGACACTTTCCAGGACAGCTGCTTTCTGGCTTTCCCATCTCCCCAGAGATGATAGTGCGTTCTAGAAAAGTCAGTCTGGATTTGAGACTGGAGAACAAGAAAATGAGGAGACATGGCTTCTTGCTTGCTGCAGGCCAAGCTGCCAGAGGCTCAAGGTCAGGGCTGGCCAAAGGTTAGGCTCTGCCTCATGCCACATCGGACACGGGGCCTCAGAGAAGCCCCCGTTGCACCTCACTCTAGAGTGTTGCCCATGTGCCCAGTCGGCCTGAACCCATCCTCAGACTCCCCTCCAAGAAGTCCAGGTGCCCACAGGCCCAGAGTCTTCATCAGAACAGGAAGCTCCGAGCAGGGACCTGTTTCCAGAGCCTGTGGAGGGTGTAGGTATGGCTACCCACCTTGCACAGGAGAATGATGAGTATCTACCTGTTAGAGTACATGGGGTCTCTGCTCTGCCTGGTCTCAGACCCCACCCCACCTTGGCCTCTACTTTCTCCACAAGTGTTCTCAAATCCAGGGAAACCACACCCCTTCATATGACGTGTCCACTCAGTCCAGTTCACCAAGCACTGGGCCAGATGCTGGGAAGTGTAGGATGACTCCCCATCCCCTGCCTATCAAGGAGTCACAGGATTTAGGTCCTGTCTGGTTACATTATTTAGGGAGTGAGTGACAGGCAGCAGCAGCTTCCAGTGCTACCCAAGAAGGAAATACAGACAGCAGCAAGTGGCCCCAGAGACCCTGGGGACAAACTCCCTCCCCAGGGGCTTGCACCCAGCCCTTGGGTACCCACTGACCAAGCCTTCCAGGGCTGGAAGAACAATGGGAAGAGAATGTGTGGCATCCGGTGAGTCCTGACAGGGAAGGATCTGCCCTGCAGGAGAAGGCAGTGCCTCTGCGTGGCAGAAGCTCTCCCCACAGGCATACCTCTCTCCAGGAGACAGGAGACAGGAATGGCTCCCTGGGCCTCAGCCTCTCAGCCTCTCCATGACAGTCTCACATTGCTCTAGTCCTCAGGTCTCCATCACAGTTGCATGGTGGGTGGTAGACCCATCGGAATTGGTGCTGATGCATAGTCTCTCCTCTCTTGAGTGGAGTTGCAGGCCTCAGACTAATGTCTCCCTGGGTCACCTCTGAGCTGCCCGTGTGAACATCCAGACTCTATGCCCAGGCTGTGTTGTCACCTTAACATCTCTCTCAAGCCTCCTGTGTGCCCCCACTTCCAATGGGCTAGGATCTCATTGGGCACCTCAGACTCTCCTGCTTCTTGGACCTGCCCCTTCTCTGTGATCCTCAGGAAGAGCCCCCTGCTGGTACAGCTTGGACAGTCACAAAATGTTGCCTCAACGAGCCCTCAAGCTCTAGGCCAACCTCGTCTCGGATGAGTTCCAATGTGCAGATGTTCTGTAGGGTCCCCAAACTCCACACTTGTGTCCCTAAATGTTCCTATCCATCAAAAGGATGTTGCCTTAGCAGTCAGTCTGTAGACCACAAAGCTTTGCAATTCAGTAAAATTTTGAAAGGAACAGTAACAAAGAGGACTACATATGAAGATGTGAAGCCAAACCAGGGTGGAAATGAGGTGGGGCAGTAAGAGGCCACAAGCTCCTGTGGACACATGTGGTGATGTGCTGGGGGACCCTGGGTGCATTTGGAACCTGTGTCATCTACACACTCGATCCCTATCAAGAACAAGAGGATCCTTGTTCCTCTGAGAACAAGGCTGGTCAGCTCCTATCACTCCACCTTCAGGTACAGCATGGAAGGTTCTTACTGAGTGAGACTGTGATCCAGTCATGCCAACAAGAGTCCCCACCACAAAGGTACAATGCCTCCTTTGGCCTCACACTTCTCTTGTCTCACATCTGGAAGGATCAGGAAACTCCTAGGAGCCACGGTCCACCGCTGCCTGGCAGAGCCAATGTCAACGTGAAGAAGTGCTGAACTCAAGATCTGCTGCACCACACGTGCCTCTCTTCCATGGCAGATGGTAGGCCGAGGCCCTCAGAGGATCTGGGGCACCTGTGACAGTCTCTGGCTGATGACAGAAACAACTCTGCTTGTCCTACAGCTGTCTACGTCGTGTGGTTACTGTTTGTTGGGGCACCTGAGGAGAGCTGAGCAGTTGGGAGCCCTACTTCTGCTAGGAAAGGCCGCCCCTTGGGACGATGACCACACACGGGAACCTGAGGACACACGAGCTGTGGTGTGGCTCCAGAACAGCTCCAGCAGGGCATCCGAGAGTGCACATAGCCATTTGATGTAACTAAAACTGAATAAAAATAAATTGAGCATAACTGCTGTTTTCAACAGTTAGGTCCCTCTTTCCCTGCCAGGGTCGTGAAGACACTGCCTCATTTCTTAGGCAGTCTGTTCCTACAGCATCCTCAGTTTGGGAAATGAGTACGGAAAGGTCTGTTCACTTAGTACTGGCATCAAGAACTGCCAGATCCTGCTATGTGTCAGAGTTTTGTTCCGAGAACACTGTGTGGTGAGTTTTGTTCTCTCTCAGTGAACTGCAAAAACAAGGAAGATCCTAATTCAAAAGCTGTATTATTGATCATTTTTCTGTAAAGCAGATGCAGTTTTTCTGGCATGTCTATTTACACATGCCTTGAGACACAAACCTCATGGGACAAATGGCAATAAGGTAGAGAAGAAAGTAATACACAGTAGCATGTGGCCACTTCCGTGCACATTTAACATGCAAAGCCGTTCACACTTCGAAACCGTTTCGGGTGATTTCAGAGGCCCTGGCCAGCTCCAACACACTGCCACCCACCATTTTAGGAAGTCAGACAGCTTTGAACCACAGTGCTCCAACCACAAGCAGTTAGGGACACCAGGCAAAGAAGTCTCAAATGCAAAGCTGTCATTTCCCAACTTCCCTCTCACTCTGGGTACTGGCTGGTCGACTTCAACTCCCACACAAAACCTGGTCCACAGCCCTCCCCTCACAAAGTAGAGAACAGCCTGGGGACACAGGTGGAAACCCAAAACAGGTTTGAACTTTCCCAGGCTGCGTTCTTGCTCCAATATTCGATCTTAGCTAGTTCTAAACTTGGAGAGGAGGGAAACCTCAACTCCTCCAAAATGGAATCTCTGGTCACTGAAGGGTACAGGGTTCCTCAAGAGTGATGAGGTGAACACGGATGGTGAAAACCCACTGAGGTCCCTGCCCTAGAGGAAGCCATGGGAAGAGATCACCCAGCACCTTGTGGGTCCTGTCAGGGGGCAGTTTGCCCTGCTGGACAGAGGTGGTGTTTTGTACAGTAGACATTCTCTCCAGGAGGTCTCAGGCAGCGCCAAGTGTCTGTGCCCCTGCTGAGGCCCCCAGAACCCAGGGACAGCACAGAAACCCTCCTTGCTGAGATCCAACAGGCTGTCAGATGGAAACCTGCCTTAAAACAGTACAGACTTTTCTTCCTAACATCCCCACAGCTCACCTGCTTCACTCTTGCCAACCATCGCAACCAGTCCCCTGGAGCCCAGCCCACACACCCAGTGCCCACCCACACTGGGAATCTGGCATCGTGGCATCACAGGACCAGCACACAGTGGACACTAAGAGCAACTCCCTGGATGCATTCGTGACCCATGGCAAGAACGGGTGCTCCTGGCCTCCCAGGAGAATGTGGAGTCCAGCTCCAGGGCTGGAAAGGAGGCCTTTGCAGGGGCTCTGGGGCTGCAGAAAGATGAGAAGAAAGATCAGGGGTGAAGGGGGTCCCTGCTTATGCCCTTCGCCCTACTCATCCCCCAAAGAAATCCCTCCCAATTCTGTCTGTTCACATGCTGGGATGTCACATAGTACTCTACTCAGAGAGCTTCCTTGATAAATAAAAGTAACAATAATAATGATGATACTGGTAAATGAGGTATAGTAGTTAATTGATTGTGTCACTTTGAATAGGAAATGCCCAAACTAAATTGGATCAGCATAGTTCTGGGTATGGCTGAAAGGATTTACTGAAAACAGAAGATCCACCCTGGATGTGAGTGGTACCAACCAATAGGCTTGTCACCTGAATGGAATAAAAGTGAAATGAAGAAGGAAAGCTCACTCTGTTTCTTTGGAGTAACGCCAGCCTTTACCTTCTCCTTGGACATTGTCTCCCGGCTTCTAGCAAAGACTCTTTGGCCTTCTACTGCAGACCCTTCGGTCTCCTGATACAGACTCCCATGAGACACTACAGTTACTGGATCCTGCAGCTCTACAGCACACAGACAGCCCCTATGTACTTTTCCATACCTGACTCTGCAGGCAGCCACTGTGAGCCTATCTTGTAAATTTTTACATATTTTTATAACTTTCATTAAATCTGTTTCTCTAGCGAGCACTGATACACAAGTTTTGAAAGATCATTGACCTAAATGAACTGTTAGGTTATTTCAGCACCAAAAAAGAAAAAAAAATACGTGTGTGTGTGTGTGTGTGTGTGTGTGTGTGTGTGTCTGTCTGTCTGTCTGTCTGTCTTTGTGTGACATCATCTCTTCTGTTTTTGCTGAAAAACCTGGTTGAACCAAAAATGCAAATGGGGAGCAGACTGAGGACCAGCCTTGTCACCTAGGTCTGCCCCCAACAGGAGTGTCTCTGTGAGCAGAGTGAACAAGCAAATTCGTTTCTACTCAGGGTTGCCACAACATGCACTGAATGAATGAGAAAGAAAACACCCCACATGGCTGATCAGCACCCACGTCTCAGAGGATTCTAAGAGCCCAGGGCAGGTATGGATCCTATGGGGAGGGCACCAACCACACCAGGGAGCAGCTGGTTCAAGCGGTGCCTCTGTCACAGGCCACCGGTAAGGACTGCCGGGATCCCCTTGATGCCATTTCGGCTTCTGGTTGTTACAACATCTCTAGCCACCATTGGCTCTGCCTTGGGCTGGCTGCTGTCTCCACTAAGGCCAGACAGGTGCCCTGTGAGCCGCTCGTCACTGGATGCAGTGCAGGGAGGGGCTGGTCTACAGCAGCCCACAGTGCTTCCTTCCTCCGTGCGGCCTAAAGAAGAAGTCCCCGAATTCAACAGTGTTGGGGGGCAGGGATGTGTGTCCTGCTAGCAGCCTCATCTTTCTCAGACCCAGATCTTCCTCTATCTAGTCATGTCGCCAGCTGGGGACCAGGGCTGTATCTTTGTCACGACCTGGACCATTTTGAAGAGTTATGCTCAAGTGTGTCACAGAATACCCCTCAGTTTGGGCTTCTCCAGCACTTCCTTGGGATCAGAATCAAGCTGTGGTGCATCTTCCCTGTGTGTAAGGACATGAGCTTAGCCAGGGTGAGGACCGCTAGAGCGATGCCTACCAGAGGACAGCTGGCTTGGTTACTTTTGTCCTTTGTTACTAACGAACATCTTAGGGGAATACTTTACCCTGTGCGCATCGTATTTTGCCCGCTAATTTCGGTATCCATTGACAACTCTAGCTTACAACAATTACTATAAAGCTTTTGGCCAAATGGTGGATTTCTATTTCCATCATCCCTTCCGAATGTATTAACCGAATTTCTATTGTAAACGAAACTGTTGCCTCTTGCTCGTTTATGTTTTGGTTATTTTTACCCCAGCACAAGCTGGTTGGTACTAACTGTGTCCTGGTGTTATAATCACTACTCCTGTTGCTTTGTGGCTCAGCTGCTGGTTGTGCCATGACTATAGGCTCATTCTGCTGGCTCAGTCCCTTTAGCACCCCCTCCCCCAAAAGTGCTTCTATTCCATCTCACTGCCTTGCTGCCACTGCCTACCACAGGATGGCGGCACACTTGCAGACACCCCCTGGCCTCCCCACTCCTCCTCCTCCCCTGCCCTTCAGGGATCCATCCTCCTCAAGGCAACTAGTGGCTCTTCCGCTCTGAGCTGTGTGGATAATGTGCCCCCAGCCATTCTTTCACAGTTTTTGTGTTTTTCTTGCAGTGCTGAAATTTAATTCAGGGCCTTATGCATGCTGGGTAAATGCTCTACCACTGAGCCATACCCCTTTCTGTTCCATGGGTCAGCAGCAGGTCCCAGCCAGGGTAAGGGTGCTCCAGCAGGGGGTGTCTGGAAATACTGGTGGCCTCGGCTTGTGGGTAAGAAGTCTACCAGCCCCTGGAGCAGAGGCCAGGGGTGCTGTGGAACAGTCTACAGCACAGGACCCTGGAGAAACAAAGCATGCTGCACTGTACAGTGTCACTGCCCCGAGGTGGAGAAGCCCTATTAGGCCCTGCAGGGACTGAATGCATGAACCATTAAGTGACTGACTCCCTCAGAGGGGCCTGCTCAACCCGGGTACTCAAGGATGCAAGCTGCCTTTACTTTTCCGGAACCTCCGATAGATCTAAGCACATGCCACAGGTGTGTGTGTGTGTGTATGTGTGTGTGTGTGTGTGTGTGTGTTCCTGGTTGAGTATGTGTGTATAAGTGTATGATTATGTGTGTGTCTTTAAAAAGACAACCATGACTGAGTCTCCAGAATATTAAATCATCATCACTGTGAACCAGTCCTCTCTCTTTTGTGTCATATGGCTTTGTTCTATGACTTGATTTGCATATGTTCATCTTGAAAAGAAGATGTTTATCAATTACTCATTTATTCAACAAAACTATAAACTGCATCTACAGGAAGGCAGTGTGCTGTACTCTGAAAAAACCCTACTCTCCAGTGGTAAAATCATAAGCCAAGGTGGTAGCTGTCTTGCACTACTCTCGCTGACATCGGTAATAGACCTGGGTGTGGTTGTGCACACCTGTACGGAGGCAGGAGGCTCTTCAAAAGTTCAAGGTCAGCCTGAACTACATAGTAAGACCCTGTCTCAAAAAACAAAAACAAATCAGTAATGTAATTAAGTTTTTGAGGTCTTAGGGATTTAATCCAGGGCCTCACACATCCTGGGCAAGTATTTTATTACTAAACTATATCCTCATCTCCTTGTTTTATTTTATTTTACTTTTATTTTGAGTTGCCCAGGCTAGCCCAGAACTTGCAATCTTTCTGCCTCACCTTCCTGGGAAGCTGGAATTACAGTTGTGTTCCACCATGCCTGGCAGAATTAATTTTATACTAATAAAACTAGCAGTAATAGCAACAGTAATTAGTAACAGTAATTGCTTACAGTATTATTAACTATATCAACATAATATCAATATGCTCCCTGAACCCTAACCATCTGGGGTCACTGCTGCCATGAGCGTGGAGCTTCCTGTGTCTCTGTGAGGCGGCGGGGTCCTGCTCATGAACTTCACAAGCCGTTGTGGTTTCGCCAGCCTTTGCTCAGCTGCTCCACGGGCCCAGGCTTTTCTCATCACCCTGGCATACGGGTGAGTCACTTGTTTTACTTAAAGAGGTCCCACGAAGAAGGGCTTTTGTTTAATGCATCACCCCCAACGGGACTTTAGACAGACGCAGTCTTGGCTCTGAGCACCCTGGGGAGGGTGGTAAAGCCCGAATAGCGCTGCGCAGCTTGGCAGGCAGCCTGTATCCAGAGCTGTGGTGCTCGGAGCCAGGAGAGGTGGATCTGAGGACATCGTAGGACAGCATGCAGGGAAGTGCAGGGAGAGTTGCCCAGTGTTTGTCAAGAAAGAATCTGGCATTTGAGGCGCATTAAAGAGATCAAATATAAAAACGTATACTGAAGACGATACAAGTCATACATGTATATTTAGCTGTGGTCCTCCATTCCAGCAAAAAAGCTATAAATATGAAACCCACACGCATATGAACTTAGATTTTGTTTGCATATATTACATTATAAATACATATGTGCATTTAGAAAAAAAGTCATCTCTGGTCCCAGGCCTGCAACACAGCAATGGCAGAGTAGGTATGATCTGCTGATTGAGCCACACTGATAGCTGTCTCCCACAGTTTTGAAGCAAATGTCTCGGCTATTCTACTGCTCCCTGGGCCTTGTGGGCTGGTCTCTGACTTGCTCTGGAAATAGCTTGAGGCTTAAAACTTGCCCAACTCTGAAGGGCGGAGCTCTCACACCCTCTGTGAGCAGCATGGCAACTTGCAATGCAATCAACTCCCTTTTCACCGTGGCTCATGTTTTTAAAATGCTCCAGGAGCAAGTTTTTTAAGGACTCTTGGCAGAGCTGTGGCACCAAGGATTCCACTGTCCTGCTGGCACAGCCTCTGCAGTCCAACAGACTGTGCACCCTGCACAGGGCAGGCAAGAGTCCTCCCAGAGACACAGAGGAGGGCCCAGTGCTAAAAACTCAAAGACTATAGGTGGTCTTAAAGCCCAGAGGCTGCAGGCAGTAGCCTCACCCTCTCCAGGACTAGCTCTGCTTCCTCTGCCTTGAAACTGCCCACTACTGCCACTCAAGGTGATGGCAGAGGTGCCCCCACAGAAGTCAGGGTACATTGTCATGGCTCTTCTGGGTACCACATTGTACCCAGAGCAGTGTACACCATCATGGTTCTTCTGGGGTCTGCCTCAGTGGAGAAGGGTGGCATGGACCTGTGAACAGAGAGGACCATAAATGAGGCAGGCAGCTGCTGGGGCAAGCAGGTGGCTTCCCCTGTCACCATCTCAGGGACATGGCAAGCAAATCCCTCTTAAACCAATCTAAGACCTGTGTTTGGGGAGACGTGTATGCAGGAGGCACACTCGGCAGCAGCTACATCCAAGACAGAATGCTGCAACTCAGCAAATATTGGTTGAATGTCTGCTGTTATCAGGCGCTACACTAGAGGGCCAGAGAAACAAAGACTCGTCAGCCTCTCTCTTTAGAGAGATTACCTACAAGGAGAAAGCTGTGTGCAGGCAGAGATCGTTTGGATATAGTATGTTAAATGTTGATGCTGCAAGTGTGATTAGGTGCTACAGTCCCATAGGACAGACCAAATTAATAATTGAAATTCAACTATGATACTTTAGGCAAATTAGCTCTTAGTAGACAGGACTGAAAAACTACAGAAATTAAAGGGATAAGGGTGAGCACCAAGTGCAACTGCAAAATGCTGTAGTGCTGAGTATTTCATCTCTGCCTCTGCGTGTGACCTGCTTCCCTCTCCATCGTCCACTTCCTCCAGAGAGGAACAGGGCCACCACACCCCTGGCCACACCTCTACTCACTGGGGGAACCGACATCCACCTTCAGCTGTGAGTTTAAAACCTGATTGTTTGGACTCTGACCTGAAGCCCATCCTTCCATTGAGCAGAGTCAGTCCTTCTGCCACTGAAAATATGTGGTTTGATGGAGAAGAAGTGATTCCTAAAAGGTGTGATGACCCTACAAGAAAGGGGTGATTTAGGGGGAAAAAATTGCTGTCTTCTCCTCTGTGCATGGCCCAGGCCCAGCCTCAGAGCCCAAAGGAGACCCCGAGGGAGAAGAAACCCGAAGTGGATCTTTACCAGAGACAGTTAGTCAGGGCAGAAGAGCAGACCAGCCCTGCCTGGACACCAGAGTCTGGATCCACAGGCCCTTGACGCTGGCCAGTGCAGATGCACACTGGAGCACCCCTGGAAATCCTCACCTCCATGCTAATTGGTATGGGAGAGAGAGGATGGAGGACCCGGCCTAAGGGAAGAGAACAGGTGACAATACTCTGCCCAAGGAGCTTCCAATCTCAGTGCTCAACTTAGTGCCTAAAGAAACATCATTGTAAGTAATGGTGGCCCCTTCCTTCGGTCAGCCTTGGCTGGGTAATTGTTCACTCAGTTCTGGCCAGCACTGTGCTTCCTTGTTGTTAGGTCTGACCCTCCTCTTCAGACACTCCAACTTCATGTTGGGGCAGTGGACTCCTTCATTAGAACACTTGTTATCACCTAAAAGTTCCAAGTCCACCTAACTACTGTCAGACTTTACATATAAAAGATTGCTTTTCTTATTCAGAATGTATTTAACAGATATTTAGTGGGGGGCCAGTTGTGTGCTTGGCCCTGGAGACAGGCAGCAGAGAGAGGAAGACCTGTCCCTCGGATCATTCCTGGGTTGGGAGGGCCATGGAGGAGCTATCCAGGATCAGGGAGGGGTGAAGGCAGCGCTGCAGGGTGGTGGAGTCGCATCCGTCCTTGGCCTACAAGCTTTTCCCCGCACCTGGCAGGCTGCCTGGCCTCCCTCCCTGCAGCTGCTGCAGGACACGTTTAATCCTCTCTGGGCTCATGGTAGAGATGCACCGCCTCACCGTCAGGGCTGCTGGGCCCCAAGCTGTGTCGTTCTGATAAGCACTTCTGCCTGCCAGTTGGAGCCTGGGTGGCGTCAAGTGCAGGAGCTGTGGAGTACATTTTCTGACAGCTCAGGGTGACCCAGGACGGGAAACCAATGGTGGCTGGCTGGAAGTGTGTTATCTAAACAACCAGGCAGAAAAGCTCAGAAGGGAAGAAGCCCAGAGAGGGACAGGAGTGGTCAGGGGTCCTTCCTGGTCTGGCCGCATGCAGCACTGAGAGACACAGATGGCCTGCAATGAGCCCCTGAGGACACTGAACAGGCTGAGGAGAGGCAAGGCAGCAGCACACAGTGCAGCACAGTGAACAGAGACGTCCTAATGGAAACAGCCCAGAGGACCCAGACCAGGGCTGCCTTGCTTTCCTGTCAGGGCATCTTCTATAGTTTGCTTGAGGCGAGGCCCACCTCCCTCTGAGAAAATCACGTGACAGTGAGCAGTACCCCTGGCCAGGCCAGCTGCATATTCCAGACAGGGGTCATCGCACAGGGTTCAGAGCGGCTTCTGACACTGGTTGCCCAGCAGGGGGCAGGCTGTGACACTGATCATCAGAGGTTGGGGCATCTGAATCTGGGCATGGGGTCCAGGTTGGTCTGACCTCACCCTCTAGCGTGGAGCTTGGCCGTCCTCCCCTCCTGGCCTCAGGAACTGCTCTGGTTTAGCCTCTACTGCACTTTCCCACATATCCATGAACATCTCATGTCTTTCCAGAACATTCCTTCCAGTGAATGTGGGCAGGTCACTCTCAGAAGCGTTCACTGGAAGACCAGGGGGCCTGTGTACAGAGCAGCAAGATGAGGCTGTGCTGACCTCCAGCTGGTCTCTCTGAAAATGTGTCCACTGTGCCCCAGGAAAAAGCAGGGTGATTCATCACAGCTCTTGCTAGAGATAGAAATTTAGGGGCAAGGTGAGACTCGTGAGGAAAATATTTATAACTATTGCTGGGCAGCTTGACTCCGGCATGTCTTGGTGCTTGGTGTGAGCCTCCCATGCTAACTGCACAGCCTACAGCTGAGGTGAGCCAGGGAACAGCAACTCCAGTCACCTCTGAGAGCAGGGATAGCAAGAAAGTGTAGGAAAGTATTTAGGAATTGATGAGTTTTGTTTTTTAATATAATGTATTTAATTAAAATTTCATGAATGTTCATTTTTTTAAATAATGGCTGTTATCTGACTGGCAAAACCTCCCTACCTCTTCACAATGGCTCTCTCAGCCTCCTCCACACCACTTTGTGCATTTCCCTTGTACCAGCACCAAATAAGCAAACACGCGCTTAACCCACAGCTCTGTGCTGCTTTGCAGAGCCTTTCTCTTTGCACGAGTCCCTTAATGGCTGCTTAGAGGCCACCTTTCCTCTCACAGAATCAAATAAACATCCAGGTAGACGAGACCTCAGAGAGGCGTGAGTCCAAACCTCTCAAACTTAATTGCACACGAATTGCCTGGAGAGCATATCAGATGGAGATTCTGATCTGCGGTCCTGGCGAGCCTGAGACTGCATTTATAACAGCTCCCAGAGGAACCAGTGCACCTGGCCTGCAGACCGCACAGCAAAACTCAGGCTGAGCGCCCGCAACTAAAGAAAAAGAACCTGAGGCCTAGAAAGCTTCTACAATGCCCCAAACTCTGTGCTGGCAGCCAGGGAGACTTGACTGCGGCTCCTCTGGTGCTGCCAGTTGTGTCAGGATGCATGGGATGTTTTCAGGCGTATCTCAGACACTCACACACGCACACACACACATTCAATAAATCATAAGAGTTATAATGAAATCAGTATGTGGACAGAGTCCTCCCAAATACTTGGCTAGTTTATGACAGGAAACTTGCAAAACCAGCTAAGATGGGAGTCCCTCGCGCCCCCAGGTCTGCACATCCCGGTTTCTTCAGAGTCCCTGTCCAGCATGAGGATCTATCATTGCTTGCACCCCAGGCACTAGCACGTGGCTTGGGAACAGCAGCCACCGGGCCTGAGGCTCACTGCCCTTCCTGCTCTCCTTTCCCTCCACACCACAGCAAGCCACCCAGCCTAGGGCAGATTAAGGTCACAAATGACCTTGATTTCAAAACTGCATGAAGAGCCACGTTGTGGTACACAGTCTATCCCAATCCCACAGTTGGAACTAAGGAAGTGTATGCTGGCAAACAAAATATCTCCATCCTTCTCATGCACACCTTTTCTAAACTTCCTCTTGCATGAACAGACTTCCCACACAGCCATGCCTGGTCTCCAAACAGCTCTTCACTCTGGCTGGAGGTGCCTTGCCACCTTTCTGTCAGGTGGCCATCTTTTGGTTGAACTCCAGTAGCTCCCGCATTCCCCAGCATCCCTGCTTCCTTCTGGCTCAAGTGCCCACTCAGTCTCCCCTCACCTGACCTGGTCACCTGCAATCTCTGCTTCAGAGATTTCATCTAAAGACAAGCATATGCTTTATCTTTGAGAGAATCTGGAGGCCTCTGGGCACATCAAGAACCAGGTGTGTGTCTCTGGGGGAACGTGGAGCTCCTGAGCATATCCTCCACTGCAGGGAGTGTGACAATGTTAAAGTTTTAAAACTTCTTCGGTTATACATGGAAATCGGGCATGCTGCTGACTTATGATGAGGGACTTCTCTCCCTCTGCGCTTCACACCATGTATCTTCTGCAAGATCTGGTGTTACTCTTGCACCCATGGTGGGTGCATTTCCCTCTACAATCCAAATTCACACTTTTATAAGTTGGCTGGAGTCCCACTTGATAGAAACATTTTAAAGCTAGAAGCATTTGATATTTTTTCTCTCACTAACAAACGTTTCTCTAATTGCTCTGCCATCCTGGAGTTACTGCCAGGCATGCAGAGGAGTCTCGGGGGAGCCTTCAATCACTGCTGTACCTGTTTGGAAAGCTGCGGGATGTCTTTTTTATTTTTGGCCCTGGTAATCTCCAGCTTGTAAGTGTAGAGAGATGAGGAATTTTCCAATCACTCCACTTCAAATACAGGACAAATGAACAGGGTCCAGCCTCTGCCTTCCTGCCATGTGGCTTTTTCTGTCATACTGAAATCTCCCTCTGCTGCCCACTATTGTTCCTGACAAACTTTGCCAAAATTGCTTACTGACCTTGTATCACCTGATCTTTGTTCTCCTCACGTGTGGTGTACAAATGCTCTGAAGGTCCATAGCCTGGCTTTTGGAGGGTGAATCTGTCCCAGCAGGCGGCACAGGGCTGGTGAGGAGTGGGTCCTAAGAGAGTAAATGTGCTAAGAGAGTAAATCAGTGGACAAAGTGTCCATGGCCAATCTAGATTCCAAGGAACATGTCAGCACCTTGGAGTGCTGTTGCTTCTCCCACCCTGGCCTGGTCCCAAGCAGCTTTTCATACTCTCTGAGCTTCCATTGCTTCACTGCACAACTTGAATTTTTGCCCCAGAGGATCACTGAGGGAGCGAGCACCCGTTGGTGTCAGAGGATCTGGAGCCACTTGGTGAATAGCACTGACTGTTATACTCACTCTTCACACAACACGGTAGGAGCCAGCTTGCCTCAGCCTTGTCTTGGGCCTGGGAGCCACAGTGGGGACTGTCTCCTACCTGGTCATACAGGTCTGTTAGGAGAACCCAGGCCAGAGAGATGACTTCAACACACTGCCTCCTCAAGGAAGTTGGCTCCCCAGTTTGTCCATGTAGAAGTTCCCTCTGTGCCTTAAACAGGCCCAGCTGCTTCCTCGCCATCTGCACAGGGAACCCTTTCCCCAGGCTGGCTCCTTCGGCCACCACCTCACTCCTTAGCATGCCTAGGGGACTTCTGCACCATCATGGAGTTAAGCATGTGCATGTTTCAGAGCTAATGATAGAACATGGAAAGCCTTTTACATTTTCTTCAGATAAATGGGTCTCCTAAAAAGTTACTTGTTGGTATTTATCGTATTATCAATTAATTTAAAATTTTAAGTTCAGAGAAACTCAGATGCACCATCCTCGCCAGTTGCTAAGGAAGGATTTTCCTTGAGATTCCTCATGTGCTAACTGTATTACCCACTTTCAATAGTAGGAGGGGAGGGGAGCAATACGAGGGACAGCCCACCTGCTACCAACCTGAGGACAGGTGGACCCAAGCATGTCTGCTGTTCACAAGGTGTTCCACAGAGTGACATCACAAAGGATGACATTACCTGAAATGAACCTCCACAATGACATCATAGAAAACACACCCCCACAAGGTGACATCACAAAGGACAGTGTCATCACAAAGGATGGTGTCACACAAGATGACATTCACAGGATGCTAGCCATTGCCCCTGCTTTAATCCTGGCTCCAGCAATCTGTCAGAGAACAGCAGGAAGATATGTGACACTGTCATCTGAGAGCCACAATCCATTCTTTGCAGGAGGGTCCCTGAAGACTCTCAGCAGTCTGGATCCCCCCACTGCTCTGTCCTACGAACTCTAAAGTGACCAGTGCCCACCCCTGGGGCTTGCTCTCAGGAAGGGGCAAGATGAAAGAAACAAGATGAGAAGTGCTGGGGCCACCAGCCAGCAGAGAAGCAGGGCAGAGCCTTGTCCCTTGCTCTGCCAGCCTCCTCTGGCTCTCTGCACACCTGGGATGAGGCCTTCATAACTGCCTCTGTAGGGAGGGCACGGGAAGGACATTCCAGTTAGACCAAAAGGAGGGTGAGTGTTGGGGATCAGAAAGAAGGGCAGGTACACTCCAAGTGCTGCCTGCTATGGTTTGTGTCTAAATGTCCCCCCAAAGCCTCATGTAGTCATAAATAGGGTTTTTCAGAGGTGGCTAAATCTAGAGTGTGTGATGCTGGGATTAAAGGCGAGTGATTACCAAATCAATCCATTGACTGCTTTGGCACTACCCTAATCTCAGCAGCCCAGATAAGATATAAGCAGCAGAAAGAAGCTGCTTAGGTCCCTTTTTGCTTACCTTACTGCCTTCTTCCTGTCTGCCGTCCACCCTGCCTTGGATCCAGCTGACTGTGGACTGAAACCTCTACAAACTGTGAGCTAAATAAACCTTTTCCCCTTCAACTTTGGGTGGCAGGTATTTTGTCTCAGCAACCAGAGAAAAGTAACTAAGACACTGCCCAAGAGGAGGGAAAAGCCACCCTGTTCTGCCTGCCAAATCTGCTCCAAGGTGGTGTTCCTGTCCCTTGCTTGCATGTCAGCATTTAGAATGTGGGAATTATGGCACCTGGGTTGGGGCCTGAAGGTCTCTTCTAGCATCTGAGTACCCACTGCCCACAGGCAGGGAGCTGAGCCCTGGAGTGCAGTGTCCAAATGACCCGCCTGCCCTCCCAACACCACAGGCAAGTCCAGGGCCTGGGACTACCCTCAGGCTAGACAATATGGGAGAAAGACTCTGAAAGCCCACAGAAAGCCTTATATACTTCCTCTCGCTATGGCTAATTACAGGGAAGAATGCAGATTAATAGGAACTCGAGGGGCAGAGCTCCCATCTCCATCAACAGTGGCAACACAATGGGGGACTGACCACTGCGTAGATGGCCACAACACTATTTGAGGGGGCTCAGCCACAGGCAAGATGGTTGACTGATTGCCCTCATTCTGACCTTGTTCTCTGCCCTGGGGCCCTCCCTTGATCTTCTTGTTGGACTTCCTGGGTGGCCCAAAGCCCCAGGAGAACAAGGGCAGCACCATCTGAGTCCCAGGAGCCTGGGTCAGGCTCCACAGATCCAGGGCAAGGTTGACTTTTTACTGCACTGCGTTATTGGCCCCTGGAAGTCCCTGGCTGCCAGCTTTCTCAGAGAGAGCCCCTCCCACCATCTTCCACATGGGATGCAGAGCTCGGAGGCAGAGGAAGAAACCTACCGCCATCACTTAGCCGATGAGGTGAAGCCCTGGCTGTGCCCACACTGAGACAGACAGGCTTCCTTCTCAGCTGAGGAACATGAGCACCTTGCCCCTCCAGGGCCTGCAAGTGTGATGTGTGGCCCCAGACTGATAGGCACCAAGTCGAGTCTGGCTGCTTGCCAGCCAGGAACACTGGCAAGTTTCTATACATAATGGAATACTATTCAGCTATAAAGAATGACAAACTAGAGTCATTTGTAGGAAAATGGATGGATCTGGAAAATATACCATTGAGTGAAATAAACCAGTCTTGCAAGCTGGAATACCACATAGTATCCCTCATTTAGTGAGGTAAAATACAAACAAAAGAAAAGGGTAAACAATGGATACAAAAAGGCGAAGTGTTAGATATAAGCTAATAGACAAAGGGTTCAAAGGAACAAGAAGAGGGCAAAGGGGGAGGGGAACGGGAATCCAGAAGAATAATGATATCTTAAAATAAGAACCTAATAACCCAAACTTAAATCAGTGACACATACACTGGGTACTATAGTAACTTTATATAGTTGTGACTATGTAGATGGTTTTTCACTTTGCTCACTGTCATAAGCAAAAGGTACAATTTATTGTGGCTGTAAGCTTGTGTATGGCTTGTAAGTTTGTGTAATTTTGAATAAATTTTAATAAAAATCTATTAAAAATAAATAAAAAGGGGCTGGGGATTTAGCTCAGTGATTAGAGTGCTTGCCTTGTAAGCACAAGGGCCTGAGTTCGATCCCCGGCACCACCAAAAAATAAATAAATAAATAAATAAATAAATAATAAAAAGCTCACTGAAAATTTATATTTAAAAAAAAGATTCTGTTGTAATGAAGCAAGCTGTACATGGATGCACACACACACATGTACATGCACACACTTGCATGCCCATGTGCGTGGGCAGAGACAAGCCCACTGTTGCCTCTGGGTCCACAGATTGCAGGAGGAGTACAGTTTGTAGTGTAGTCAGCAGGGAAGTTGGGAGAAGGGGGAGAAAGACCAGAGGTGTGCTTTTATTTATTTTTTTTACTTATTTATTTATTTATTGGTGTTTGTTTGTTCATTTGTTTTTTGAGACAGAGTCTTACTATGTAGTTTAGGCTGGTCTTGAGCTCATTAGGTAGTCCAGGCTGGCCTCAAACTCTCTGTGATCCTCCTGCCTCAGCCTCCCAATTGCTGAGATTACAGGCGTGTGCCATCCTGCCCAGTTCAGAGGTATGTTTTTAAAAGGCAGTTTTACTTCAGTGTTTTCACTAGCATTAACAGCTGACCACCAAGTAAAGTGCAGGCTGTATGCTGCACTCCCAGGAAAAAGGCCGGGAAGCAACATTTCTTCATGTAGTGCCTGGTACGCAAGAAGCCTCAAAGACTCCCCTTGTCAGTTCTTCTCTTCTTCAAAGCTAGAAAATGGACTGGCCCAGCAAGCAGATCACCCAGCTCTTCACTCTGCTGGAGAACAGCCCAGGCTAGTCCTAGGCGATGACGCTGTTGGCCCAGAGCTCCCTGCTCTGGAGGAAGAAAGAGCTTCATGTGTGTGTGCAGCTTTGACCTCCTTGTGAGTTGTCGCCTTGAGAACTGGGCCACAGGCTTGGAGAACAGGGCTCATACACATGAACACACTCAGCACTTTCTGAGACAGGAAACAAAAGCATGAGATATAAGAGTCATTGGAAAGATGTGGAGGTGATGGAAGTTTTGCTTCAAAAACAGGCTAGAGCCTCAGCAAATCAGAAAGGAAGGAAAGGTGAGAGCTAGAAGACCTGTGGCCCAGGGGGAGGAGGAGTTTGGGGAGAGAAGCTGCAGACAGATGACTTGTGTGGTGCCCTTCTCAGGAGGAACAGAAGGACATCTGTGTCCAGAAAATTCATCTCTCCCCACTTACATCACGCCAGTGGAGCGAGTCCAGAGGAGCTATGACTGCTCATGGAGTCAAATGTCTTCCTTCCTCCAGACCACATGGAATCTCTCTGTCCAGCTCCCTGCAGGGTTCACCAAGCCCTCGTATGACAAAGGAGCCTCCATTGTGACAGATCTGCCTACCTGCCTGGTCACACCTGTCAGAACCTCATGACGAATATGTCTACCTGCATGGCCACACCTATCACTGTATCATGATGGATGTATCTGTCTATATGGCCACATCTGTCACCACACTGTGACAGACTGTCTACCTGCATTGTCATATCTGTCACCTGAATATGTGACTGTTTCCCTCACAGAAGCAGCATTCCTCAACAACAGGAGCCCCTTCCTGCAAGAGCCCAGAAAGTTATTTTACAAAAAGGGAAATTTAGTGTACAACACCTGTGTCCATGCATACACACGTGTGTTTCTATTGCAGCGGACTTGATGGGATGAGTCTAGGGTGCCTAGATGCAGGCACAGTAGGTAAGCTGGGGGCTGAGACCGAGTCAAAGCAATTAAGCTGCTGATAAAGGGCATGTGAAGAACAAATATATACTCTAACATATTGGATCACCTCATGTCCTTGTTTCCTATTACTTGATTAAAAGGTTTTCTCCTAGACACGGTTTTCTCCTCTGCCTTCTGATGTAGGCAAACATTCTTATGGAAAGGATGTATGCTTCCCACCTGGCAACAGCTGTATTCTGCACAAACTTCATGTTGCGTCTAGCTCTGCACCCCACAATTTAAAGGCCAGAGGGAGAAATCAGGATGGATTTAATCCTCACAGGTGATTAAAGTTTTGGCAGATACATCTTAAGAAAAATTGCTAAAGGAAGTGGAATTACTTAGCTTGGAGAAGGGAGAAGACAAGCTATAGTCATTACCCATAACACTTCACGCATCTATTTTTGGCTCCTGCATTCCCATCTCAGAGGTTTGGGAATTTGGCTGACGATCAGAGCAGTCATTTGCTGCCGCTGGCCGCAGCAGTGCTCTGGGCTGGTGGGAACCATAGGGCAGCTCTTGGCCGACTGCATATTTTGGGCTCATTTTTGCCCTGTGTACATAGTCAGGATCATACCTCTTCACTGCAACCAATGTTCAACTCTCAGACAATGAATACAAATTAGGGTTTGTCTTTTCTCTTCTTCTAAATTGTATTCAAGACATTGCTAAACTTTTCTTGCCTGTGAAAGCAGGACCAAACGGTCAATCGCTAAGACTGTTGGTAACTTAAAATCTCAGCAGTGAAGCACAGCACTTCCCCCTGTTTACTTTAAGAGAGAATTCAGGTTTGAACACTGCACAGTGTAGTTCCTCCACCCCCACCCCCAGGGACATTGGAGCTGCTGCTCAACACCCCACGGTTCACAGAATGCCTCTCAGAGGATGACCTGGTCCCAAAGGTCCCTGGAGCCACGGCTGAGTAAGAGCCAGCAGCATCACTCAGTTGTCATACATGCTATGCTCAATGGAGCCTCCTTCCCCTGGGACCGCAGCCTGGTTCCCATGACCTCATCTGATCCATCAGGGTCCTTCCTGCCCTGGACACAGCACCTGAGCAGACCAGCCGGATCCTCCCTGGGACTTTGCCAGAGCCATCTACTGCTAGAGTTGCTAAGAGGAAGCTGGGTCAGCCAGGGGACTGGTTGTGCTTGGGCAAATTCTTGAGTGGAGTGAGAAGACAGTGCTGGGGTATACAGTGAAAAAAGGGGCTGCCATCAGCTGACCCTGGTGCGCTTGGGCACACTGACAACGGAAGGTGAATTTTGCACACATGAAGCCAGTTTGGAAGTGTGTGTCATTTTCAACTATGAGTCCTCGGCTGGCCCACGTGTTTCTATTAAGATGTGCTTTCAGTAAACCATTGCTGGTTTACTGGCCCTCTAGGAAGAGAGAAGTGTTTTTGCAAAGTCTGCCATTCTTTTATCTGATTTGAAGTTGGGGATCTTATAGGCAGAATTCATTTTCCTTTTTTAGTGTGACGAAGTCAAAAAAATTAGGGATTTTTTTCTGTTTAATTTGTATTCACTTGATCGTCCTATGTTTAGCAATAGTTCTTTAAATTATCAGTACTTTACAAAATTATAAAATAAATTTTTATAAAATGCTTCCCAGGCTTTCCTTGGTCCATGAGTTGGTTTCATAGATTAAACCACAAAAGCCAAACAGGAGGTAACAGGCTGCCTCCCAGCCGTGTCTCAGCCACTGGGGCTGCGGGAATGGGGAGACCAGATAATGGCAAGGTCCCCCTTTCACATGTTGTATGCGTCCCACCTTTTATGGTTATGCAAGTTATACAAGTTCTTTGTGGAAAACACAGGAAAGTAAAAGGGAAACTTGAAATCACTCAGCTTCAACCCCCAGAGACCACTACTTTAAGTCTAGTCCTGCAGGCTCTGCTCTTTGTTGTTGCTTACATACATAGCATCTGACACCAGCTTGCACCTCAGACCAGACACATGCTGAGCACCTCTACAACCCCACGGCCTTCCCAGCACCCACCATTGTGCCACTGCACAAAACCCAATGTTACAGACCATGGCACAAAGCCTCGGGAGAGCCAGTCATTCAGCTAGCAGATACAGGGCGTCGGCCTGTGTGATCTCAGATCTCTGAGACTGTCACACCTGGATGTCTGCCAGCTCCAGGTAATCGACCTCAGACCACACACACAGTTTCATATCTGTCTGTTGCCAATATGTTGTGAATTGTGTCGCTGTTATGAAATATTCTTTGGAAATATTCTAATAGCTACATAATGTCTGTACATCATGTGGCTGTACTATAATCTATCAAAGTGATCTTGTATTGGCGGACATTTAGATACTTGGCAATTTTTCAATATTTTGAATATAGCTTCTATAAACATTCTTGGACCTAAATACTGGGGACTTCGAGAGTCCCCAGTTGAGGAGGTTGGATGGCTTTTTTTCAGTTAGGAAGTGCTAACAGCAATCCCAGCTAGAACAGGCAGAACTAAGAGAGGATGTCCTCCCCCAAAACCCAGTCACTGGCCTCCTTCCGGCTGTCTGGGTGCCTTTTAGTCTCTGCTCTGTCTAATCCTCTTCTAGATTTCCCTTATGCTCGCTGCTGGAAATGCTTGGCCTTTCTATGCATTTACGCAGACTAATTAACCCCTGGACTCACTAACCCTTCATGATGAAAGCGGCTGCCTCCAACAAGGTAGAAAACGTCTGCTGTTTGCTTCTCACCTGTCTGAGAATGGCTTTATTCTAATGGGGTCTGGCAAGTGCTCGGCACTGCCACACACTCTGGCTCTTTCTCAGTGCTATGTCCAGGCCGTCACTGAGCTGGAGTGAGCCTTCTGGTTGCAGAAGAACTTGAAGCCCACTTGCTGTATCATCTTTGAAGTTTGATTTCGCTCCTCCTTGTCCTGAGCTGTGATTTTTAGCCATCCATCCAGTTTGGTTTTCCACAGAGATGATTACCTAGGGTGTTCTCTTCTTCAACAGGGTGTTCCAACCACCACCATGTCCGGGGCAAGAGCTGTTTGATGTATCTCAGGCACCCAGGGCTCAGCACACCTGGGACCAGGGAAGTGATGAACAAGACATGAAAACCGGTATTTATTGGACAGGTAAACAATCCGCTCCCAACACTGGTAATGAAGAGTTCCACACTGCACAAAGACAAGAGAAAGGGCTCTGTTCAGAATATCGCAGTACCACATAATGTGGGAGAAAAGCAAATGCCAGTCATCCAGAACCTTATTACAGTTGCTAGTCATGATTAAGCAATGCAAATAATTAAAATGTGAGCCCGCTGAATTTGAGATTGTTTCCAAGAAGCATGGCACAGCAAAAGTGAATGTAAACTAGTCAGTGCTACATTGTTACAGACAGGAAAGGATTCCTGCATTCCACCATTCACTTAAATCAAACAATAAGACATTCCAGCAGAAATACAGGGTACCTACCGGAACACATGCATTTCAGAATAACAAAAGCAATATTGAGAAGTGTTACGTGATCATCCATTAAACACTGATCATGAAAGTTACAGATTTAAAAGTGGCACAGCAGTACTCACCAAGTTCAGCACACAGTCTGTGTGTCCGGGAGACAAGGTCCTGGTCACAGAAAATGTAGGTTACTCTTCCCACATCCCATAAGTAAGAAAATTCAAGGGATGAAACTCTTCCTTTGCCAAGCAGCTAGGTGAGAAGTTACCTGATTACCTTAGGAAAGAATCCGTTACAGTAACTTTAATTAGAGAGTACAGTAAAGTAGTATTCACATGTGAGTACTTTTACAGAATTTTAGTTCACACAAATCTCCACAAGTGAAATGTCGGCTTCTGCTGCTTTATACCAAATGCAGGTGCAGGGACAGAGCAACAGCTTCGTTAAGACTGTGTTCAGCAGACAGAAAGATGCACTGATGTGAAAGTATCTCCATTCTGACAGACTGCTTCCCTTTAAAGCTTGGGTAAGATGAGGAAATAGAACAATGATAAATGTGGAGTTGGGGAATTTAGGATAGAGGATGAAAAGTAATGAACAAAGAGAGAGACCTGAGAAAGCTCAAAGAGACCAAATATTCCCTGCCACGGGAATGTTTGATCTATCAAAAGCTGGGGTGGCAGAGTAGATAAGAGAGTGTGGCTGACCAAGAAGAGCCCTGGTGGGAGACAGACATGTCTGGGAGAACTGAGTCATGGCAGGAAGACAGAAAATGCTGCAAACACTCAAGAGAAAGAAAAACCAAAGAATAGAAACGCAGGAAGCAATGTTTGCAAGCAGCAGCTGAGTGAGCCAGAAAGGCTGGCTGTGGAGAAGGGCTGAGGGCCCACAGAGGGAGCAGAATGTCTGCAGCAGCATTCAGAGAGGGATAGACCTCAGAAATGGACCTCTGTTTTCCATATACAGTGATGCACAGTCAGGGAACACAAGTGCTTCCAAACACACAGAGTGCGGTACAGACAACATATCTGTGGGAGGGAATCTTCCAAGCTCCACAGAAGGAAGCAAAGCACTCCAGGCCACCTTCCAGGTCCCCCAAGGACCCCAAAGCTGGGACAGGATAGATGGGCAGAGAGGAAGTAGAGGTTCCCAGGTTTCTTTGCAGGATGGCACACATAGTTTTTTTTTTAATTAAATTTTTTTGTTTATTTAAGACAGGGTCTCACTATGTAGTCCACACTGGCCTTGAACTGACCGTGTAGTCAGGCTGACCTTGAGCTTGCAGCAGTCCTCCAGCCAGAGCCTCCTGAGTGCTTGGATTACAGGCACCACCACACCTGGCTCACAGTTATTTTTTGAAGGGGCTATTGGTGGTGGCTATGAATATAGTAAGGGCCACTGGACTGTCCACTTTAAATGGGTGAGGCCCCAGGCATGGTGGTGCATGCCTGTAATCGCAGCACTGGGGAGAGTGAGACAGGAGGGTCACTGTAAGTTCGAGGCCAGTCTGGACTACATAGTGAGTTCAAGGCCAGCTTGTACTTATATAGTGAGCCCTGGAAATAAACAAACAAACGAATAAATAGGTGAAGCACACAGTGTCTAATTATATTTCAATAAAGCTGTTACCATCAAAAACAACAAGATGGACTACGTCCTCTTATTTTGGGTTTTTTTTTTTTTGGTGGGGTGTCTCCTGGGGCTTGAACTCAGGGCCTTGTGCTTGCTAGGAGAGTGCTCTACCACTGAGCTAAATCCCCAACCCCTGTTCTCTTATTTTGTAAAGCAGCCAAGGAACAAAAATTATACTTAAATGTCTAGAAGAAAATTATTAATTTGGAAAATACTAGTAAAGAAAATGAACTGACATCAGTAAAGTACTTTCAAATGAGACCTCACCTAAAAGAATCTTTGGGCAGCAGAGATGAGTGGCCTTTCCAAGTGACTCCAGCCTTGCTTCACGGCACACATAAGCAAAACTTAGCCGTTGCTTGTAAATGCCTAAAGAAGAACAGAACATAAACTCAACCAATCCAAAGTAGCTAACAAATGTACAGAGCTATGGCAGAGGCCTTCCAGCAGGAAGCACCCACTGAAGCAACAGAGCAGCTGTGGCTTCTCCTGGGTCCGTCCTCTGACAGCCCCACCCGTGTGTTCCTCCGCAACTCCTGAGTCAATGCTGATGTGAACTGGCTGATCCATGATCCTTGCTCAGATAGACTCTTTACCACTCTATTGTGCCTTGGTTTACTTTTTACGCATCTCAGGATTCATTCACTTCCTTATTTATATACTCAGTGAACATTTATTAACCTCATACTTAGGCTCCAGGCTCTATGCTAAGGATTAATAATGCAAAAATAAAATATGTCCTGCCCAGCAAGTTTAGTGTCTGCTAAGGCAGATAAGTAAATGTGTATTTACACTTTTTCCATAGAAGTGAATTATTAATTACAGGTTGAGGCAATGCTCACATCACAGATTTTCCACTAATAATGTACCAGCTGGAACTCAGTGATACGTTACATCACTCAAGAAAGTGGTAGAGAAACATCCATGAAGAAGTCTATGGCAAAGTATCCTGTGACGGTGAAAAGCTGAGGAAATATCTATCTCAAATAAGAGTTTCAGTTAATGTAGGTACAAATCACAGGATAGAATTTTATTTAAAATCTCTTAAAATGGTGTTGGAGACTATAAAACATGGAAACTATTAATTTCTTATTAAGGGGTAAAAATTTGGTAAGTTCTATGATGCTGCTTTTGTATATAAACAAACAAAATATTTTTACATAAAGGTGATGGAAGTGTTAATAGGTACCAGAATACTAACAGTGATAACAGCTGGATGATAGAGCTACAGGTGGTTTATCTTCCTCTTCCTAAAATACAAGCCATGCAAAAGTGCAAATGCATCGCCTGGACATTAACTTATTGTTTAGAAAAAACAATACTACTTGGGCAGTGTCACTGCCAGCTTCTGTCACCCATCCTGAGCCCTGCCCTCAAGCTCCTTGAGATGAGCAACCCCACATCCTGACACAGGGTCACAAGCAGGTACCTCCTGGATCCCAAACTCCACAACTCCTTGGCTGGCAGATGCATTTAATGTTTCAACAGTCTTGGACCATTCTGGATTATTGCATGTTCTGTAAGCCCCTGATATAATGTTAACTGGTTTGTTACTATGGGCTGGGCGCCTCCTAATACTGACCCTTCAATGATCAAAGCAAAGAGCAAAGCAGGTCCTGCCTGCCACTATTCCCAGTTATAGATGAGGACCCGAGGCAGAGTCATGCTGACTGCTGCTGTCTCTGGGGCCAAGAGCTCATCCTGCATGGATCCTGAAAAGAAGGCAGTGATGATAGGCCCAGCACTGAACACAGTCACATCAAGCAGACCATGTCAGAACACAATTGTTGTCCTTCTTGGGGTATAGTATTGGTAGACTTACTAGTTCAGATGCCTGACTGATCACATTTCAACTTCAGAAAAGCATCTGATTAACACTGACATCCTTCCAAACAACACAGGAAATGTCAAATGGCTGGAACAGCGCAGATGGGAGGGAGAGCCGGTGCTGGCGGGACACCCAGGCCTGCAAATGTTGGTTCTTAGTCGGAACCAGAGGCAGCACTGGTTGGCAGGCGGGTGCGGCACACGTGCTGTTTCTGACAATGTGGCTCGTATTGACAGCTGGAGGATGCAACACAACTGACCAATTTTCCAGCAGTTCAAGGTGTGAAAGGAGCAGAGTGGATTAAGATTCTGAAACATCTGACAGGTTGACTAAACGGGTTAGCAAAAACTAATGAGATGACATTTAATGGAACAAATTGTAATACCCTGCATCTAGATTTTATTTATTTAGTTAGTTAGTTTTGTGCCAGTGATCAAACTCAGGGCCTTGCACTTGCTAGGCAAGCACTCTAACCACTGAGCTAAATCCCCAGTCCTGCATCTAGATTTTAAAGAGTCAAATACCTGAGAATTGCAGTTCAGAGAAAAAAGGAAATCCTAAAAACTGCACACATAGACTCGGAGACCTACATACTCAGTTTGACCAAAGCTAGAGTTGTTGGCAAATGTGCTGCAGTGCCAGACAAGAAGAATGAGCAGCCTGACTGCATAAACAGAAGTATAGAGTCTGCACAAGCGAGGGGACAGGCTAGCTCCACTCCACAACCATAGTAAGCATGGTCTGGACACAGAGGGAAGCTCTGAAAGGGGCAGCCAGGGTAGAATGGGGCCTGGGCATTTTCTTCCAGGAAGAACAGTGCAGGTTCAGGGAAGGCAAAGCATAAGAAATCATTTAGACTCATCACATGCATACCTGTGAAACTTTGCCACTGTGGGGCTCATCATGTGCTGCCTACCGGCTTGTTCTGCCGCTGCAGCCACTGATGTCCACAGGGCAGTGAGCCTAACCCTGTGAAGTGGACTGCAAACAAACAGAACCGTCCACACCACACATCTACCCAGAGGTGGGTTTGTCCCATGGGATGTGGAGGCCTTTCAGGGACAGTGGTGCCTGGCCTCCTGGGTTCTAAATTCAATCAATGTTTCCAGAGAGAAAAGACCTCGGCTTGCGGGCCTGGTGCTCTGCAGGAGCTAGGGAGCAACACTTCCGGCTCTGGATGCAATGACGACACAGCTGCCACCAGGGGCCTTCTGCCCATGCCAGATTCCTCCTCAGTCCCCCTGCCACCTGGGTTTGGACAGCAGGCACCTCTGGCCCAGCCAAACGTCTCCAGACCCCACAAGCAGCAACCGGTCCCTTGAATGGAAAGTCACAACCCGCGGGGTCTCTCCCCACGGGCCAGGGGTGTGGCTTGCTTTGGAGACCCTCACTTCTTCCCCGCGGGGTGTGGCTATAGGGGAGGAGACAGTTGTACCTCTGGAATGGCTTCAGGGTATGAGTGTGAGTATGTGTGCCAGTAGTGAGTGCCTGAGTGTGTGCCTGTGTATGTGAGCCTGAGAGTGTGTGTGTAGTTATGAGTGTGTGTGAGTGTGGTGCAAGTGTGTTAGTGTGAATGTGTCTCACAGTGTGGTTGTGTGCCTTCGCGCCTGTGGGTATGTACGAGTACAAAAGTGAGTGTGTATACCTGTGTCCCTATGTGATTATGAGTCTTGCGAGTGCGATTGCGTGAGAAGTATAGGAGTTCATGTGTCCGAGTGTGCGTGTATGTCCGTGTCCCTCGATGATCCTGAGTGATGCTTGAGAAGCAGGCAGGTCTCGGACGATCCGGAGCCGGGCCGCGAGAGGGCTCCGCGCTGCTCATGAAGCGGGGTACGGGGGCCGGGGTTCTATCCCCGCGGACCCCACTTGGCACGAGGGGGCGCCGCGCCACCACAGGCCAGTACAAGGCGGGCCGGGCGGGCCGGGGGCGGTGCGCGGGGCGGCGCCGGGCTCCGGGCGCCAGCTCCGGGGACGCTGAGCTCCGCCCAGAGGAGCCGCTGGCCGGCGCGCAGAGTCCGCAGCCCGGAGCCTTGCCCCGAGGTAAACTTGCGCGGGCCGCGAGGCCAGGGTCTCCTCCTCGGAGAGGGGGATCCGCTCGGAGAAGGGAATCCACGGGGGGCGCGAGGGCGCGAGCGCAGGCACCAATGGGCTGGCAGCCACGCGGGACGCGCGCAGTTGCGACCTGGGCGGCGGGGCGGGGGTGGGGTGGGCGGCACCGGGGCTGGAGGGAGCTGGAGGTGCGGGCCGGGCGCCCCCCGGGGGCCGCGCGCTTAAGCCAGGATCGTATGCTCTCATAGGGATCGGCGCGCCAGCTAGAGCCCGGGTCGCCCCGTCGCCCCGTCTGCCCGCGTCGGTCCTGCCGGCGCCCGGGTGAGAGGAAGAGGGAGGCGGCCGAGAGGATCCGGCCGCCGGGCCCCGCGAGGGGCCGGGGCTCCCCAGCACCCGCCCCGGGCTGGAGGGTGCGTGCGACCGGCTCCCGCGAAGAGGGGACGTGGGCGAGCCCACTGCGCTCGCGCCCTTCCCTGGCCCAAGCGCTAGCGAGGTGAACGCCCCCACGGCTGGACGGCAGCACAAGCGCACACAATCGCCTCGCTCTTCCGCCTGCCTTCCCCGACCTCGGGGCACTGGCGGAGCCTGGGGAGGGTCTTCCCTCAGGCAGCCGCTAATTCTGCAAACTCGAAGCCTGGTCCGCGCCCTAGTCCGGCCCAGATGAAATTCTAAAGCAGCGAGCCCCGGGTCCGGACAGTGGCTCCGCGCGTTGAGTGATGACGGGCTCCGGGCCTCGTCCAGGGATGGGAGGGTGAGCTGAGTGCCTCTGCGCCCGCGACGACTCCCCAAGCCCAAAGGTCCTCGAGGACCCCAGGGCGTCCTGCGCGTGCATGTTTACATCCGAGCGGTTGCCTTGTGGCCGCTGGAGCCCCGCCCAGTCCACCTCGCTCCAGCCGGTCAGGTTCTGACTCGAGGGATCGCCCCAGCAGAACAACGCCGCCGTGGCTGTCCCAGGAGCCCAAAGGCGAGCTCCTCCAGACCCTCCCGAGCTCTCCTCGCGTGGCCTGAGTTGGGTTCTTCTTGGCCCTTGGAATTTCAGAAGTCCTCCTCTCTGCTCCCGGCTCCTTTGCCCTTCTCCTCTGCCTCTAGCTGCAGATATGACTGTCAAGCCAGCTTTTGGAGCAACTGGCAGGTTGTGAATAATGGATCCTGACCACTTGGGAAGTCTCGGAGCTGTTAAGTGATGGTTCACTCCTTGGCCCTGCCCTGGGTCACTTGGGTAAACCCGTAAGTCAGATGTGGCAGAGGACTCATCCCTGGGCAGTTTTCACTTCTGCTGAGAAGTCGGAAGGATACATCAGCTTCGAAAGAGACAGACGAAAAAAGGGATCCCCCTCCTTCCCCTGCCCTCCGGAAGTGCAGGGCTACGCTGGCCTCTGGGTTGGCCTCCTAAGGCTTCAGTTCTTGTTGTCAGAGGGTTTGAATTGTTCTATATTCTCTTGATCTGTGAATTTGGGGGCGTTGTGGTGCATTTGGGGATGAAACCCCCTTGGCTGTGGGTCTCTGTTCGGCACCAGCCTACAGACAGGATTATGCAGCTGCCTAGAAATGACTATTGTTTCGGTGTCTTAGTTTGGGAGAGATTATGAAAACAACTTTCAGATTGTTTCTAAGCCCAGAGCCAATTTATATATTCCACTTTACAAAAATTTTTTATATCTCGAGATTTCCATAATTTAAGAAACAAATTGGGTGTTTGTGGAGGCATGGGGAGAAAGGAAGGAGGGGAGTTCCTGGCTGACAGAGGGGAGCTGTGCAGTTTTCCTTTTCAGTTCTTGGCAGAGTCCTGCGTGGGCCAGAAGCTCAGAAAAATGTGTGCTGGTTGATTAATTATTTGAATTATAATTAAGAGTTTCTACCTAGTGTATGGCTGGGAGCGGCATTACCATAATTACAGGTGTATGTGCCATAATTAGTAGGCCGTGTAGAACACACAGGTTGGTGGGAAATGGTAAAATGTTGGGTTTGCTGTGGTGAATGCATGTCTTGAGGACAAGCTGCCTCTGATCTGGTGCAGCGCAGGCCCTCTCTTCTCCTATGGTCTGGGCTGGTTTTCTGGAGAGAGTATGTCTTACCAGGCACCAAGCTGGCAGGAGGCGGTGAGGGCTGTTTGAAGTAGTAGGCACTGCCAGCTCTGCAGCCGTGTGTGGTATGGATGTGTGGGGGCAGGTTGAGGGGTGGCCCTGGGATGTGTGGGCACTGAGTGGGGCAGGTCTGAAGTAGGAGAATGGGCCAGGGGAGTCAGAAATGGCCATGTGGGACTGAATATCTGAGCACCTTCCCACTGATGGTAATTTCATGAGGAACAGGGACATTGTGTCTAGGGACATCTTCTGAGATGAGGAACCACTGCTGGTGGCCAAGTGGCTGAGCAGAGCCTGCCCTGGGGTGGCCCCTGGCCCCTACCGTGAGAAGGGGTGATGGCCCAATGAGAGAACTGGCTCAGCACTGCCCCCACCGTGACTAAAACCCCACAGGGCGAGGTCCTGTTTGCCCAACCAGCCTGCCTGAATCAGAGCCTGATTTAAACAGGAGGCTTCTGCACCTTCCAGCTGGGGCAGCCCTCTGGGCCTTTCTAGTGTCAGAGAACCACCCTGTCTCTTTCACAGTGGAGCAACCTCCTTGGGAGATTTCCAGTGGTTCCATTTCACAGCAAAGCTGAGGCTGACCAGGGAGGTGAGCTAGCCCCTTGACTTACTGGGCCTCTCACCTGTGGGCACCTGCAGCCTCTAAGCATGTTTTCTGAGCATGTTCATTTGGAAGAACTAGCCTAGGAAGCCATGAGAAGCAGCTATGAAATAGCGACAACATTCCTCTGAGGACAGGTGTAGGGAAGTGGGCCTCACTGGCCACAGATGTAGACAGGTTTGCAGGCTGCTTGTAGATTCTGATCAGATGGGAAGGCCACACTGAATGCTGTCTTAGGACTCTCTGTTTCAGAGGACAAACATGTATTATAACAAAGGAAAATCGGTAATACCATCATTCAGAAAGAAAATGCACAATATTTTCATTTGTGAATCTAGAAACATAAAATTTGGAAGTGTAAGAAAATAGTACAAAAACCCTTCTTGGTGCTTTATTCAGTTAAGGAAAGTGACCTGCAGAGTAGAAATGCACACACTGGTGAAGGCAGAGGCCCTCTCCTCCTGGTGGGGCTCCTGCAGGGCTCTTGCTCACTCCCAGAAATCCTGGCCTTTCATAGTCCAGCGCCTCCCCCTTCCACCAAGGACCAGGTAGCCTCCACCAGGCACCTGTGCACCCCTGCATTTGCTCGGCATGGCCTCCACCAGGATACCAGGCTCCCAGAGGACAGAGTGGGACGCTGCTGTGGCCAAGAGCCTTGGCGGCAGTTCTCAGAATTTAATGACCTTTCTGGATATTTTTAACCTTCTCAGATATTTAAGCAATGGAGTTTAAATGTTAGATTAGACTTCGGTGGTGTTGGGCACATGTAATCAAAGGCTGGAATTCAGGGGTCCAGCAGAGCCTCAGAAACCTTTGGGCTGATCTGACTATGGCAGCAGTTTTAACTAAATTCCAGCCCGAAGAGGCACATTTATTTTTGTAGAGGATTAGCTGCAGTGGGAGGGCTTGTGGTCTATTGTGCTTGATCCTCCACTCGCCCTGCAGTTGCCCAGCTCCTTGTGCCACCTCCAGCGGGGAGCTTCTCAGCGCCCCAGGTTATCACACACGGCTTTTCCCCTGCATGTGGAGGGGAGTCGGTGTGTGTCTCCTGATGCACCCCTATACTTCCACTGCAGTTGGTGGGGAACACACGCAGTCAGCTGTGTCCTGGACCCCACTGTGGGGGTTCCGATGTGGTGGATGAGGGTGGGGCCTGGGGTGTGGATTCTGAACATATATTCCAGATGATTCTCATCTCTGGGAAACTGCCAATTTGTCAGTATTCTCAATACCACTACAGTCCCCCATACTTAGAGGTAAATCTTTGAGAAGTTGAATTTAGTTGAAAGTTGTAAACTGGGAAGGCACTTGATACCTGATATTAATTCTTACTCAGGACAAGGGTAGCAGACTGTTATGGTTTGTGGCTAGATGTTCCCCCGAAGCCTCATGTGGCCATTGGTAGGGATTTTTCAGAGGTGGCTGAATCTAGAGTGTGTGATGCTGGGATTAAGGGTGTGTGATCATTAAATCAGTCCACTGGTTGGTTTGGCACTGCCCTAATCCTCGCAGCCTGGATAAGATATAAGGAGCAGAAAGACCTTAGCAGAAAGCTGCTAAGGTCGCTTGCTTACCTTGCTGCCTTCTGCTTGCCTTGCTGCCATCCACCCTGCCTCGGATCCAGCTGACTGTGGACTGAAACCTCTACAAACTGTGAGCTAAATAAACCTTTCCCCCTTTAACTTTGGGTGTCAGGTATTTTGTCTCAGCAACCATAGAAAAGTAACTAAGACACAGACCCATTCTCTTCCCACATGGGCACTTCAATCTCTGTAAGTCTTTGGAGAGAGAAGCTGACCATAGAAGTCACACATGGCTCCTCTGACATTCCCTGATGGCTGGGGGAAGTGATGAAACCATGTCCCCAGTTGTGCTGCTGGTGGACAAAGACTCTTACCTCCAGTGACCCTCTGGACCATGGCTGTGTGCCCACTTGTGTGCACAAGGACATGCTTCTGCTTCTGTTCCAGATGCCTGGTTTTGGACATCACTGCACATGACCACTTCCTAGTGAGAGGTAGAGCTTTTCGTCCATGGCCCCTTTTCTAGTCTGTGGTGTTTTTCTGTGGTGTGCTTGGTGGCTTTCTATCATCGGTTTTCTTTGTCACTTTTCTGGGATTGGCTTCTTCCCAGATCATCCTTTGGGTGGCTGTGTGTATACCCTGTCCCCTAGCCCTACACCAGGTGCCGTAGCATTTGGTAACTACCACAGCACAACTGTGTATGTGACGGTGTGGCCCAAGTAGGTTAAACCGGTCAGCATTTTTGAGCATGTAGTAAGAGCTGGATCCTGTGCTGGGGGTGATATGTTAGAATTAGAAAATTATTTCAGCTACTAAAATCTTGTCTCATTTTGGGGAGGAAGAAATACATGCATGTACACACACATGCATGAGTCTGAAAGGCAGGGCAGGCACCTTTTGTATGAGCAAACAGGTAATGGAGTGAAACCCCAACAGGGCAAGTGGGTCAGCATAGCCAGTTCTGAGCTAGGCAGTCCATACATTTGTGCTTGTTCACCAAGATCTCCCTTATGCTAGTGCAACAATGGAACACAGGTGTATTGGTCAGCTTTTTGTTACTGTAACAAAATACCAGGGAGGCTGCTTTACAAAGAAAATACATTTAAGCCAGGCATGGCAGCTCACACCTATAGTACTAGCTACTCAGAACACTAAGAGAGGAACATTGCAAGTTCGAGGCCAGCCTGGGCAAGTTAGTGAGACCTTGTCTCAAAGTCAAAAATAAGGAGTGGGGATGTTGCTCAGTGGAAGAGTATTTGCCTAACATGGTAGGACCCTGGATCCAATCTCCATTACTGCCAAAAACAAAAATAAAAAAGCAGGGTAGGGAGATGAGGATGGGGGGATTACTTTGGCTCATGGTTTTGAAGTCCGGGTCCAGGCAGTAAGTACAGGATCTGACGGGTACTGAGCTCCATCCTACCATGGCAGGAACACTGTGTGTCTCTTAAGGTCTTTCTTCCCCCATGGCCCTGTCTAGTCTAGTCATGTCCCAAAGGCCCTACCTCTGAATACCATAGTCAAATTAAGTTTCCATCCTCTCAATACATTAATAAAGGACTTTGGGGATTGAACTGCCAAAGTTAGATCATGTTCAAGCCATGGCAGAGGTGATGGGAAATGAACCATTTGGGCTGTGAGAGCCTGTCTCTTTGGACAAGTGCCTGGATCTCACATCCTCTTCATCACTGCTTGGTGTTTTGTTCACAGGAACCAAAGACTGTTCTACCCTGAAGCTCATGGGCAGGTGTCTGTGTGGTCCCAGGTGAGACTGTGTGTTTCTGGGCCTTTGGGCCTCAGGAGGTGGGAAGATGCAAACCCCCCACTGCCTGTTAACTGGTTCAATCTCTTGGGTGTCTCATGTGGCCTGTGTATGCCTTGGCTCACTGATGGGGTCCTTCAAAAGCTTCAAACTCCAGCCAGCCTTAGGGAGAAAGCATTCCAGAATCGGATTGTGTGTTCTCCCACAAATGATGTTTTTTAGGAAAATGTTGATCAGATTAATTCTTGCTAGGAGGAAGCCTCAGAACGCAGATCCTCTGCTTCCCCCCAAAGTGTTGGGACAGTGTGAAAATAGCATCGTGCTCTCTTTTCATATATGAATGTTGCTTTTAGACCGTGATGTGGCCCCTCTTAGACCCAAAACAGACAGCCTCCTCAGGAAAAATGAATAAAGAGAACAAAATAGCATTCCTTCCTTCCTTTTCAGTTCAGAACAATCAAAAATGTATGTTGGCTCAGGTGGAATTAGAAATTAATAAATGGAAGGTGTATACCGTTCTCTTCTTTTCACATCTCTTTTGGATATGTGCAGGGCATCAGATTTCCATCTGGGACAAACTTCCTCATCTTTTTTCATATGTGCATGTGAAAATAGAGTCCATGCCAGCTCCCTGGAACATGCAGGCCCTGTGAGCTAAAGGACCCTGGGTGGGGGAGTCGACCAGGAAGGGCTGATCTGGCACCAACTGCTGGCCCAGAGTTTTCACTGTACAGTGCTTTGCACACTTGACATTAAAAAAACACTTGTGTTTTTCTGTCATCTCACTACATCCTTTGAGGTAGTGTGCTTATGTACAGAAGAGAAACTGGTACTACTGTTACCAATTTTTGACCTCAGACTGGGCTTTTTATCTCTCTTGAAACTGTGGAACCAGTAAGACCAAACATCAACTGAGCAGTAAAGGAAACTTATTCTTGGCCAAAAGTAGAAGTGGTGATAAACTCACAAATCAACTTCCCGTCCTGTTGGGAGCCAGAATTTTACAGATATAGAATAAAAGAAGGAAGGGGGAGAGAGAGGCTACTAAAGGGGAGTAATAGTCATGTATTTCCAGGGAGTGGGCACAGATTGTCCAGCAATCTGAGTACCTCTTCCTTTTGCTCCCATCATGGTTCCTTCCAGGTGTAGTCATGGCAACTGTCAATTGTCATGGTGCTGAAAGTGGTGTCCTTTAGCACACTGATGGGATTATAATGCTATTAGAGGGTCTCTGATGGTCACTCTGGCAGCATTCTTGGATCCAGCCAATTTCAGCTAGCCAGGCTGAAGAGGGACCCATGGCCTGCAGGCATCCTGTCCCCAGAGATAAATAAGATTAGGTCACCTTAGCAGTACAAAATCCAAGCAGGGTAACATTACTAAGTGACATCAAGATCCTCCTTCTCCTAAGTGAGTGACCAAAAACACAGATCTCTTTTCTATCTCACGTCCAGCTAGCCTTTTCTTCCTGATGGCCACGTATCCTCCATTACCTGGCAATGCTTTGAGTGTCTATCTCTGCCCACGAAGCCAGTTGCAGAGTGCCCCGCCTGGCCTGGGCCTGTTTGCACTTTGGCAGCTGGCAGAGTGTTAACAGGTTCACCTATAGCTGGGGAACTTGTGATCTGAGCCTCACTTACATCTACCTGACATGTCCCTATCAGACAGAGTAGCACAGACGCCCTGCTGCAGGAAAGGAAATGTGCTCATCTAGTCTAGAAAAAGCAGGAATTTGACCTAATGCACAGCTGCTGTATGTTTATAGAATTGTCCTCAGTGACTCCTTCATTGTTGCTCCCACTTGCAAGAGGCCTCAACCTTCAGAGTTGTTGGTGCTACTGGGCTGTGGCCAGTGTCCTTGTTTTCTGCAGGCGCACTGTGGGCATCTTCTCCCAGGGTTGCTCACCTGGCTCTCTGAGAGGTTGGCAGGTTGGTACAAATGAAAGAAGTACCACGAGGGTCCATCAGAACCTTTGGCAGCACCCTGCATGGGGCTTCTCACATGGGCAAGCTTTTCCACCTGATGGCAGAATCTGAGTTTTAAAAAGATGAGGAATTTAGAAATACGGTAAGAGAAAAGAAATGAAAGAGAAACTTTAAAGGGAAAACTTGGAAAAGAGTGAGGAGAGGCTGGAGAAGGAGAGACCTGGTCAGGTGGGAGCAGGGCCGGGCAGGGAGGCTCCATTGCATAGGAAGCTCTGCAGACAGGAAATAGGAAATGAACTAGGTGAGGCGCAGCAGTATGGGAAACCAGCTCCAATCTCATCTAATGTCAGATACCGTAGTGCACCTAGTGAGTCAAGGCAGTGAACAGAGAAAGCGAAATTAATAAACCAACTTAAAATCCAGAGTAAATATTTACACAGTCTGTGAATTAAGAAGACTGTTCAAATTTAGGGACAGTGAAGACCACCAGTCAGGCTCCTCCCAGCAATGACTGGGTAACAAAACAACCAGAACTCAAAAGCAGTACTAAAAAAACAAAAAAACCCACTTAATTTCCTGAAAGTTAAGAAAATTAAGAAAGCAATTCCATTTACAATATTATCTAAAACAATAAAAGACCAAGGAATAAATTTAATCAAAAAAAATAAGACTTGCACATTGAAAACTACAAAACATTGCTAAAAGAAATCAAAGAAGACCTAAAGAAATTGAATGAGATCCTGTGTTCATGGGTTGGAAGACTTACTATTGCTAAGGTGACAATAATCCCAAACCAATCTATAGATGCAATGCACCCCCTGTCAAAATCCAGGCTACCTTTTTGCAGACATGGACTAACTGATTCTAAATTTCATATATAATTGCAAGGAACCAAGATAAGCCAAAAAAAAAAAAAGTCTTGAAAAAGAATAAAGTTGGAATAGTCACACTACTTACTAAAACTTACTGCAAAACTACAATAACCAAAATAGTGTGGCACTGGAATAAGGAGAGACATCATGATCAACAAAGTGGAACTCAGCCAGAAATAAACCCATAAATCTTGGCCAGCTGATTCCATTGTTTTTTCCCATGAGGCACCACACCTAAGGCTTCACCAATCAATTACAAGTTTTCCTGAAACAAAATAATAGAAAACTGCCACAAAGAAATAGAAGATAAAGAAGAAACAAATGAAATTATAAAGACTGAAAAATACAATTAAAAAAAAACTTGATGCTTGGGGGTAAATGGCAGAGAGGAAATGACAGAAGATAGAATCAGTGAACTTAGGACAGACCAGTAAAAATTCTTCAATATCAGTAACAAAGAGAAAAAAGACTGGGAAAAAAGTGAACCAAGTCAGAGACCTGTGTGACAACAAAACTATCAACATTCTGGTCCTGGAAGAAGAAGAAAAAAAGAGTGGGACTGGGATTGGGAATTTAGTTCAGCGGTAGAGTGCTTGCCTAGCAAGTTCAAGGCCCTCAGTTTGATGCCCAGTACCCCCCTACCCCAAAAGAGTGAGGCTGGAAAAGTATTTGGAGAAAGAATGGCTGAAAAAAATCTCAAAATCAGCAAAAGATGTAAGTCTACAGATTCAGGAAGCAGAGCAGAAAACAAAAATACTTAAATATTTGGGAATTAAATAACACTTTTAAATAATAATTTTCAAACAATCATTTTTAAATAATCTTTATTCAAAATAGTGCCTCGGTTCACCGAGGTGCCACTGTAAATTGCATAAAGCAGCTAGGGAGTTACTAGGAGTAGAAAGGAGAAGTTATCATCTATAAGGATATTTCCATTGCCAGAAAATGAAGCTCAAAGAGTTTAGTCACAGTGTATACATCTTACAGTTGGTATTCAATCTCACATCCACATTACATAAAATACTACCATGGTACCCTTTGTCCTTCTAGGTTGACATAAGCATCATATCTTTTATTCCTTTAAAAACAGAAAATATAAAGGAAAAAATAAGGAAGCACTGTCTTGTGCGTAGTACCCTGACCCAGACTTAGGGATTCTTCCTTGGCTTGCTGAATCCAGTTTTGGCAAAGAACCCTTCATTTTATGGTGAATTCCTCTTCCTTAGTATGCAGCCAAGGTCCTCTTTGCCCACCCTTGAAATTTAATCAAGTTTCTCTGGTCTTGGTAATTTTGTATTCTTTCCTTCAACCTGTACCCTTCTTATCCGGCCTATAAATATGTACTGATGTTTGCTGTATTTGGAATTTAATCTCTGTCATCCACAATAAAAGTTATATTCCATTGACAAAAATAAATAAATAAATAAATAATCTGTGGATCAAGCAGGAAGTCACAGGAAAATTTCAAATACATAGAACTTAATGAAAATGAAAATACAAGAGATAAAAACATGTACTCTAGAGCCAAAATAATTGAGTAGGAAGTTTATAGTACTAAATGCGTACATTAAAAAGAGCAAAGGTCTAACATCAGTAATATAAGTTACAAAACTGAATTAATTCTTTTAAAATTCCTGTGAAAGAAATATCCAGGAATTTTTCACTGGAAAATTCTACCAACATTCAAGGAAAAGAAGGGAACATTTCCTAACTCACTTTATGAGGTCATCATTATGTGGCAATCATGCAAGACAAAGACAATACAAAAAAAATTATCAATCAGTATCTTTTATTAATGCAGATTTAAAATCTTCAACAAGATATCAGAAAATTGAACCTAACAGTGTATAGTTGTTGAATCAAGTGAAATTTAATCTGGGTATGAGAGCTGGTCCAACATTCAAAATTCATTGTATACTTACTTCATCATATCAACATAAGACGTATATCAGTTGTTACAGAGAGGAATTTAACAAAGTTCAACTCCTAGTCATAAAAACTCCCAGAAAACTAGAAATAGACTTTCAACTTGTCAAGGAGCATCTGCAAAATTCTTACAAGTGAAAGACTGACTGCTTTACTCCTAGGATCAGGAACAAACAAGAATGTCCACTCTGACCGCTATTATTCAACACAGCACTGGAAGTTTAAAGGTCTAGGAAAAAGAAATAAAGGTTGCACACATCATAAAAGAAGGAATATAACTCTCTTATTTTCATATGACATGATTATCTATGTAGAAAATTCCAAGAAATGTACCTTACAGAGCCTCCCAGAGCCAGTTAATAAGTTCAGTAAAGTTGCAGTGTAGATTACCAAAAAACTCACACTTCTGTATGCCAGCAATTAGCATGTAAACCCAAATTAAAACCACAAGACTGGGCTGACTTGGGGATGAACCCTTCCCTAGCTTGTGAAAGGTCCTAGGTTCAAACCCTGGTCACACACACACACACACACACACACACAAACTTTTTACAGCCACTCCAAGAAAACTTAGGTACATCTATAGATTCTATAGGCTGCAAATTACAAACTGTTGATAAAAGATATCGAAGAAGACCCAAATAAATTGAAAGGTGTGCCATGTTCATGGATTAGAAGACTCTATAGTACACATTCAGTTCTCAAAGTGACCTATAGTTTTAATGCAACTTGTTTCAAAATTCCAATGTTTTTAGTAGATATAGACAAGCTTATTCTAAAAGTTGTATAGAAAGGCACAGGCTCTAAAATGGCCAAAACAAAAGGGAGAATGCCATGGGAGACATCACTCTACCCAATATTAATACTTACCTTGTAGCTACAGTAATTAAAATAGTGTGGTTTTGACACATTGTGGGCATTGATCAATGCAACAGAAACACAGTACCCACCAGGAGACCCACACGAATGTGCCCAACTAACTCCTGACAAACTTTCAAAACCAATTCAATGGAGGAAGCAAAGCTATTCAACAAATGACGCTGGGTCAATTGGTCATCTCTGTGGGGAGAGAGAACTTTATCCTGAACTCACACCTTGTAGAAAGATAACTCAGGATAGATCACAGACTTAAATGTAAATGTAAACTATAGAAAATTTAGAAAAAGGAGAAATTCTTTGGGTTCTAGTGTTAGGCAAAGAATTCTTAGACTTGACACCAAAACAATATCCATGTCAGATGAACTTGATAAAGTGGATCTCATTTTTAAAAATCACTCTACAAAAGACTCTCTTAAGAGCTTGAAAGGAAAAACTATGATGTGGGAAAAAACATTTGCAACTACATACTCAGTAGAGAATCACAGTCTGGACTATACGAAGGATTGGTGATCAGTCAAGGAACTTCCATTAAAAACGGCAAAATATGAGAACAGATGTTTCACTAAAGAGGATATCCACGTAGTAAGTAAGCACATGAAAACGTTCAACACTGTCAGCCATTAGGGACACGCAAATTAAAGCTACAAGGAGATACCATGACACATCTATCAAAATAGCTACAGTTAAAAACACTCAATGCAGGGGCTGGGGATTTAGCTCAGTGGTTAGAGTGTTTGCCTTGCAAGCGCAAGGCCCTGAGTTCGAGCCCCAGCACCAAAAAAAAAAAAAAAAAAAAAAAAAAAAAAAAACAAAAAAAAACAAAAACAACAAAAAAAAAAACCACCCAGTGCTGACAAAGATGCAGAAATGGTCTCCTGGGAATGTAACATGGTACAGCTACAAAATAATTGGACAGTTTCTTTTAAAACTAAACGTGCAAGTACCATGTGAACCAGCATTGCAGCCTGGAACATTTATCCTAGAGAAGTGGAAATATTCACACAAAACCGAGGCATAGTTTTCTATGGCAGCTTCATTACTAAGAGCCCAAATCTGAAAACTACCCAGACTTCCCTCAGCAAATGAATGGTTGAACAAACCATGGTCCTTCTGTGCTGTGGAGTGTTGCTCTACGATGAAGAGGAATGGATTGCTGATACACACGACACCTCAGATGACTCTGCAGGAAATTATGCCGAGTGGGAAAGCCAACCCCAAAAGGTTACATTCAAGGTGGTTTCATTCTTACAGTATTCTTTAACTGAGTGAATTACAGAGAGAACCAGGTGAAGGGTGCCACAGGAGAACCAGGTGAAGGGTGCCAGGGATCTCTGTGTTACCGCTCACAGATGCACGTGAGTCTGCAGTGACTGCAACACAAAAAGTTAAATAAGTGTATTGTATGTATGTTACTGGTTTAATAAGAGTAATAAGAGTACTGGAGCTTAATAAGAGCTTTTATTCGAGACAAATAAAAGCACCTTAAAAGTAGTTTCCAGGGGCTGGGGACTTAGCTCAGTGGTTAGAGTGTTTGTCTCACAAGCATGAGGTCCTGAGTTCGATCCCCAGCACCAAAAAAAAAAAAAAAAACAAAAGTAGTTTCCTAGCCAAGCATGGTGACTCACATCTATAATCCCAGCTACTCAGGAGACTGAGGCAGGAAGGAGTATTGCAAGTTAAAAGCCACCCTAGGCAACTCAATGAGGCCCTGTCTCAAAATTTACAAGCCAGTGGGGGATGAGTGATGTAGCTAAGTGGTAGAGAACTTTCCCAGCATGTGCAAGATCTGGATCCAATCACCAGTACTGGGGGAGGGGGACTTTCCTGTGAGAGATGGATTTGATTTTGAAGGGAAAAGAGTGGCCAAGCACTTTTGCTCTACAAAAGCAAGGCCTGGAGGGTTCTAAAGAGATGGCCATGTTTCCCCATTACTCCTTCAGAAGAGCCAGATTTAGGGATCTGGGGCAGCCATGAACATGGGCTCCCCCCACCAGGCCAGACATCCCCATGCACTGCCGTGACTCAGTCTGACCTTCTCTCCTACCTCCTCCTTTCTCTGCCCTGCTGTGCTGCCCCACCTCCCCGCTGCCTTTTCCTTTCCCTCCCCTGTGGCATTGTAGATTATTAATTAAAATTCTTTCAGAGTCTATTTTACGAATGGAGATGGAGTAGGAATGAGACCTTTGCGCTATCCCCACTCACTATTTTTCTTCCAGAAATGGATAACAAACTTATTTCAAATTGAATTAAAAAAGGTACTAACACACATGTAGATGGGAGAATAGCATATCATTTGCTCTCTCGTGAGTGTTAAATTGCTCCTATAAAGAGGTGATCATGGGCTTGACTGGGAGATGTCAGGGACATTCACTGACCCTTGAGCAAAGCAAAGTATCACGGTACTTGGAGGGCCTGTTGTGTATGTGGGCTAAGAGGGTCTCTGCACCCTAGTGACAGCCTGGCCCCTTTGGGGAAAGGGGTCCTGGACCCCAAACATACCCACTGCTCATTAATCCAGAGTTAGCTGACTTGTTATGAGCAGAGAAAATGCCTGAAGACTTGCAGGGAGCAGCTGAAAGACAATATTGTCACCCAGTTATGACACCCTATTTTCACACACAGTCACAGTTTTCACATCCTGCCACACAGTGGTGCACATGGTTGTCACCTGGTTGTCACTAGTTAGCACAGTAATTACACACTATCACAGTCTGTTGCCACAAGCCTGTTGTAATCACTCTCGTCACCTAGTTATCACACACCATCCCCTAAGGCCATCACAGTGCCCATCTTGGTCCCCTTACCACAGGTCCTCCCTGCTCTCTGTGCAGGCAAGCTCTATCTTTGGCCTTTGCCTCCCTTGGCCTCCTGGAGCTTGAGAAAGGCCCAGGGTCTCCCTCCTCTGTCCTTCCCACTCTTGGACCCTCATACTTGACTTGGAAGACCCCTTCTGTTGTCCCTGGTTCTGAGCCTATTGGAGACAGATTAGGGTAGGAGTCACCTCAGGCTGCACAAGGTGCCCAAGTCCATTCTGGCCTAGGAGGCGTGGGTGCAGAAAGGTGGGTGGCCTTTCCTGGACTCCAAGAGGTTCTCCCACTGCCACCTTACCAGCTTCCTGCCGAGGCCCCACTGCCAAGCCCCTGTTCTCAAGGCTTTCAGGTGCTCCCTTCCCCTGCTTCTGCCTTTCTGTATCCCCAAGAGCCATCCAGTGTGTCCAGAAAAGCAACCTGGACACATTCTGCGATTCTCCTGCAGGCTGAGCTTCCTGGAGAATGTACTGGACTCATTTGCCCAAGTAAAGGCCCCTTCCTGGGCCAGTACAAGTGGTGTCATGGACTCTTCCACCTCCACCACCAGCATCCAGCCACCTCTTGAAACGGTGGTAAGCTGTGGTGCAGGGTAGCCACGGGGATCCCATGCAGGGATCTAATGACTTGACATTGGCCTTGACTTATTATGGCGCTTATTTGCAGCAGCTGCAGGCAAGGAAAGGCAGCTGCACAGATACAAGCAAGTATCCCATCCCTGCAGGAAACATCATTTCTTCTAGAAATCTTGTTTTCTAGGCCTGAAAGTTGCAACAGCCCACACACAGATCACCCAAAGGTGTGGGTGGGAGCCTTGTTAGGGCCCTAATTAGGCCTGCATCAAGGAGATGCTTTTAGACACCTCCCTGTAGAGCAGCGCAGCTCCTGCAGCATGGCCTGTGTCCTGGCCTGCTCCTAACCGTGGTACCCGTGGGCACCCTGGTGTGCTTTTGGGGTGAGCAGCTCCCCAGCCTGCCTCAAAGCATCAAAAACAACTGTGCAGCAGGGGCTGGAGCCTGTCCACCTCTCCTGTGCTTCTTTTTTAAAATGTAGTAATATAGAGTACACCATTCTGTTATTGTGTGTACAATTTAGTGGTATTAATCACATTCTCCTTGTTGCTCATCCATCACCATTAGTGCCAAAATCTTTTTATTATCCCGAACAAAAGCTCTAAGCACGAACAGTAATTAATCACTTCCACTTCTCCACAGATAATCGGTAATCTACCTCTCTCTCTATGGATTTTCCCATTCTAGATATTTCATGTAAATGGCATCATACAATATTGGCCCTTTTTTGTCGGGCTTCTCTCCCTGAACATGTTTTCTGGGTTTGTCCACATTACAGCGTATGTCAGAACTTCATTCCTTTCTGTGGCTGAAAACGTCCCATTGTGTGTACAAACTGCATTGTTTACCCGTGTGTCTGTTTATGGACATGTGGGCCATTCCCTCCTTTGGCAATTGTGAAGGTTGGCATACATGTATCTTCTGTTCAAATCCCTGATTTCATTTATTTGGGGTACATACTAAATTTGGAATTGCTGGGTTATATGATAACTCGGTGTTTGCCTTTTTGAGGAACGCAGAATATCCGCAGCAGCTGCACTGTTGAGTATTCCCATCAGCAGTGTGTGAGGGCTCCAATTTCTCCACATCCTTGCCACACATACTATTGTCCGTATAGTAAAGCCATGCTGGTAAGTGTGAAGTGATCTCTTGTTGTGGTTTTACTTTTCACTTCCCTAATAATTAGGGATGTTGAGCACCTTTACGTGTGCCTACTGGCCATTTGCATGACTTCTTTGAAGAAATGTCTAGTCAAGTCCTTTGTCTATTTTTAAGTGGGTCCTTTGTCTTTTTTATGCTGAGTTATAGGAGTTCTGTATATATTCTTTTTTTTTTTTTTTTTTGTGGTGCCGGGGATCGAACTCAGGCCCTTGTGCTTACAAGGCAAGCACTCTAATCACTGAGCTAAATCCCCAGCCCCCTGTATATATTCTTGATAGTAAAGCTTTATTAGATACATGATTTGCAACTATTTGTCCCATTCCATGGATTATCTTTTCATTTCATTGATAGTGTTCTTTGATGCACAAAAGTTTTTAATTTTAAAGAAGTTCAGTTGTTTTTTTTCTTTTGTTGTCTGTGCCTTTGGTTTCTTGTGCCTTAAGAAACCATGGTGAAATCCAGGGTAACGATGTGACCCTGTTTTCTTTAAGGGTCTTACAGCTTTAGCTCTTAAATTTAGGCCAGTGGCCCATTTTGAGTTTTTGTCTGTGGAATTAATCTTCATCCTTCTGCACATGGACGTCCTGTCTCCAGCACTATCATTGAGAAGACTGTCTTGGCACACTGAACAGTCGTCGTGTGCTGTTCTAAAGTCAGTTGGCCACAGACGTAAGGACTTATTGCCGGGCTTTCTCACCCATTTCACTGACTTATATGTCCAGCACCATGCTGTCTTGACTGCTGTAGCTTTATACTTCCCCTCCACCACCTTCTGTCTCAGGTTGTGTTAGCTATTCAGAGATTTCATGTGAATTTTGGGGTAAGTTTTCCATTTCTTTTTCATTTCATTTCATTTCTTTTCTTTTTTGTAATTTGTTTTATGAGACAGGGTCTTACTATGTAGTTCAGACTGTAGTTCATGAAATCTTGAGATTTCATGTGAATTTTGGGGTAAGTTTTCCATTTCTTTTTCATTTCATTTCATTTCTTTTCTTTTTTGTAATTTGTTTTATGAGACACGGTCTTACTATGTAGTTCAGACTGGCCTTGAACTCACTATGGAGCCCAGGTTGGCCTCAAACTCCCAGCGATCCTCCTGCTTCAGCCTCTTGAGCACTGGGATTACAGGTGTGGGCCACCACAGTCAGCTGAGTTTTCTGTTTCTGCAAAAAGCAGTTAAAATTTTGATAGACCGATCAGATCTGATACTGGGAAATCCCAGCATGAATATTTGGGGTGTGAAGGCTTCAGTAAAACTTGTCAAATTCAGACTCCAGGCACTTTTCATTCCACTGCCCCAGGGCTTAAAATGAAAAAGTTATACTTTTAAAAACTTTCATTTGGACTATTTTTAGACTTACAGAAAATTTGTAGAGTGGTACAGTTTCGCTGTGCCCAGCTTCCTCCAACGCTGAGACTTGTCAGCTAAAATGAAGTGTTAACTCAGATGCTGCCCATCACTCTAATGCTGCGTTGCTGGAGCCCTCCGGGTCTCACATTAGGCCTAGCCATGTTCCTCTGGGTGCCCAGCCATCCGTATCAGCTCTCCGGGTTGGTTTCTGTGTTTCGTGGTCTTGACACTTGAAGAGTACTGCTCTCACCCTATGAGACCTTCCTGATTGAGGCGGCCTTTTAGGTACAGCTCTTTTTTAATTCAGCCTCACAGTTCTCTGCCAAGATGCAGTTTTCCGTAACTTAGGTGAGCACTGGTCTCCCCGCCCAAGTGGAGTTTTGTTACTCACGTGGAAGGCATCTGGTCCTTGTCCTGTGGGTGTTCTGCACGGTTTCTTTTCAGTCTGTGGCACAGAAAAGGTCTGGGGAAGACTGGGGTCTGAGTCCTGCTGTGTAGAAAGGCGCTGGGCAGGTCCCGTTTGTTGAGGCCCCAGGGCCATTGTTATCAGAATCTCCTGGCTGTGCCAAAATGTTATTGGGTAGCTCCTTCTAAAAATGCCTCACCAATTAAACTTTACCAGGTTCTGGGTTGCTCACTTCTCTTTCTGGAGTTAGATTCCAGGTTCTCTTGTCTCCAACAAAAAATTGAACGAAACAAGCAAAAAGTGGTGGCAAAGTTTATTTGAAAAGGTAAAAGTGAAGAGAGAGAGAGAGAAACTGGCTGTGCAGAGTGAGGGTGAGCCAAGTAAAAGGGGAAAAAGCAAGATAAAAGAACACCCTGGAAAAAGCAGGGTGGACTATCATGAGGAAAGTCACAATAGTCAGTTTTTCTTGGTGTCTGTGCCCCTTTATACTGTCCAAATCTCAAGGAAACCTGCAAGAACTTCTACATATGAGTTCCGAGAAGCAGTGCTGGGATCCCACACCTCAGGCTGAGGTCAGGTCTAGGCCATCCTATTGAAAACCTGCTCATGAGAAGTCCCCATGCAGGGGTTTGGGAACTGTTCTGGGCATGCGTTCTGGAATCTTGTAATTAACAGGCCATGCCTCTTTCCCAAGCCAGCTTTGCCATACTCTAATCTCCTATGGCACCATGTCTGTCCTTTTATGTCTCTTCTACCCATTGTTCACGTAGCTTTTGTGTCATACAAAGTGTCACACACTCCATATATCCTTTTGCACTTAGGCTTCTCCTTTAACAATGTTGCTGCATGGCAAGCAGCTAGCCGGGATTGAAAACTCAGCACTAGTAATGAATTAGAAGGTTGAAATTTTAAGAAAGAAAGATGTTTTATTTCTAAGGAGAAGAAAAGCAGAAAACAGAAACAAGCTGCCCCAAAGAAAGGGCAGGGGATAAGGATAAAGGTGGATACCCCCGGGCCCTTGTCCCTGGTTTCTTTTATTGGGATCAGGGACCCTTCTTTCTAGATGGATACCTGGAACTTGCACAGTCTGATTGATTCCCTGGGCTATCTTTGGATGGGTCCCAGGTGCACTTACCCTTCGGTGGGCTTTGTGTGATTTTCTCCTGTCCTTTTGCCCTTGGCAATGCGTTATCTCTGGGATGTACAGGTTAGTTAGAAGGACCCTTAAAGAAAAGGCAGTTTAGAGTTAGTGATTTAGTAAGGGGATGCACATGTTTTCTATTGCAGTACTAGAGACCCTAACGTGAAAAAATATATACATATAAATGCGTACATATGTGCATTTTATATACTAAATAAGAGTTTTCTTTTAAGTTGGTTGGCTGTTCCTTGTCCCTTTTGCATTTTGTTGGAGGTAGAGAAGAGGTGGTTGTTCTGGTTTCTGTGCACCTGGCTTCCTTTGGTTAATCTCTCCATTAGAGCAGTCCTTCCTTTGTTGTGAATATTTATGCTATTTGTGCTATCTGGTACCTTTCTATATCTGGCCTCTCTGTCTCTGTCTGTCTGTCTGTTTGTCTGTCTGTCTCACTCTCTCTCTCTCAGTCTCCCCACCCCCTTTGTCCTTTTAATGGCTCCTAGAGGAATTCCTCTAGTAAAGTGTTAACTACTTTAACACTTTAGCCATTGAATCTAGCTGCAGAAGCCAAAGCCACTTTTAGTAAGATTTTCAACTGATTTCTCTAATAAAGCCTAGAGAAACCCTTATTCTGTTCTTTTTCTGCCTACAGACCCCTATCCCTACAACAGTATGTCTTGGAATTGCTCTGTGCCAGGCTGGAGACCCTCCTCCCTTGTTTCACACCAACACACTCTCTGTGAATGCCCATACTTACTGAGCCTCTTTTCTCTCCATGGGCAGTTGAGCTGTTTCCCACATTGTGGAGTTACAATCTGTAGAGAAATGCCCCAAGCATGTGTGTTTTAAATTTCTTCAGCCAATTTCCAGAATGGGATTGCACGTAGAGCACTGGCTGGGTACCGCAGAGTCCCTGCAGAGGCTACCTCCCACAGACACCAGCTTCCCCACAGCCAGCCAGTGGGGGTTGGGGGTGATTTTTGCTAGTTCTGTAGCAAGGAGGGGCACTTCAGCATTGTGTGAATGTGCACTTCTCTACCTGCAAATTAGAACAGCAGGTTATGATGTGCCTTTGGAGCATAGCACGCTTCAACATTTTCCCATACATTGGAGGGCCATGTTAGTTTTTCCATTACTGGCACAAAATACCTGACACCTACAACATAAAGGAGGAGAGGTTTTTTTGGCTCATGGTCTTATGGGGTTCACTCCATGGTCAGCTGGCTCCAAGGCAGAAACAGCACGGTGGAAGGGTATGGCAGAGGAATACTGCTCAATCCATGGCAGCCAGGAAGCAGAGAGACTTTGGGGGCCATTTCAGACATAAACCATAATGAGGGCCATTTTTATCCCCTTGTTGCAACTTGCCTGTTCATGCTCTTTCCATTTCTCTATGGCTTTTGCCTCTTTGGTCATTTTCTCTCTATTTTCAAGAGTTCTCTTTTTATTAATCATTCTCATGGTTTTTCAGTGTCCCCAGCTACTCTTGCACATTTGGACTTTAGCATTAATATTTCTAACGCCACAAAATAGCTTATTCTGTTTTTCAGGACAGGGGGAGTTAAATTTATAAGTTGGAGAGGAAAACGGCTTCATAGTGTTGAGCTGTCTGGCCCAAGAACAGAGATTGCCTTTCCACTTGTTCAGGGCCACTTCTTTGTTTCCAGAGTGTTGTCAGTGTTTCCTTATAAAGTTACACGTACACCTTGTGAGATTTATTTCTACTTTTTGTTGTTGTTATATGTGGACTTTCTCAATCATCATGTTTTCTATCATTCATATTGATTTTGTACTCTGCTACTTTGCTGAATTCTTTTATTCAATAAATACATTTTATTGTGGATTTTCTATATTCCAAGTATTCAACAGTCTCATCTGCATAGTGAAATGGGCATACTTCTCTGCCCACAGTGGGCTGCTGGTTGCCCTTTCTGACTAATTGATTAGTTAATGCCTCTGGAATAATGTTAAGGGGTATTGGAGACTTGCGAGTGCTGTTCTTTTGCTCCTGGTTTTAGTGGAAATGCCTCCAGCTCTTCTCTGTTAAACAGGACAGTCACTTTAGACTTCAACCTGACAGTTCATTGTGTTAATAAATGTCCCTCAATTCCCTGAGAGTTAGGCAAAGGCTTTCTTGGCATTTGTGAAAATAACCATATAATTTTCCCACTTAGATTTGTTATTGTGTTGTTTTTTGTTTGTTTGTGGAACTAGCTCAGGCTTTATTTTAGAAAAGACAATTGAATTGGTTTTCGATGGTGGGCATAGGCAAGACAGGGTACCTCGGAAGGGGTGGGCTGAGGGATAGGGCTGAGCTTCAGGTCTCTTCTTCTTAATGCTCCTTTGTACAGCTATCTCTCCCACAGGCTCTGGAACAGCTGCAGGAAGAAGGGAGGCGGCTGGGAGAAGTTGTAGTGGCCAATTAGGACATCAGACTTGAGGGGCTGGGAATTTAGCTCAATAGTTAGAGCGCTTGCCTTGCAAGCACAAGGCCCCAATCCCGAGCACCGAAAAAAAAAAAAAAAAAAGGACATCAGACTTGGGCAGGACTCAGACACCAACTTCTCATCATAGGTCTTGATTTTCTTCACAACCAGAGCGGATGGCAGGGTTTAGAACACTCCCATAGGGTGGGCTTAGCACTCTCGTGTAGCCACTGGTGGTCTTCATGTGGATATTCATGTTCTGCATCCCAGACTTCATCCAGCCTGTGCTCCTTTCCCTTCAGCAGCTTGCAGTAGCAGGTGGTGATCTTGATGTCAGCATTAAGACATTCATGGTACTCATGCAGTTGTTACACCATGTCCTGCTTGGCTTCTGCAGGGCAGCTTCCAGCTGGGCAAGCTTAGAGTTGGCATCCTTAATGGCCACGGTTAATCCCCATGCTGCTCAGCATCAGCAGTAGTGGCCTCCAGGGATGACCTCAAAGGCCAGAGGGCCTCAGTGTCCTCTTGGAGGCAGCAGATACTGTGGTTCATCTTAGAAATCTCTGTCTTCTTACAGCACAGGTAATCCCCATACTTCCCAGCTAGTGTGTGCAGCTCCTCATGCTTATTTGCACATGCTCCCAGTCTCGGCCTGGCCGCAGTTGGTGATCTCCTTGTACCGAGCCTTGACCTCAGCAGCAATACTGTCCTCATCCGGGGGTTGGCTGTTGTCCACCATGGACGTGTCCGAGATCTGGGACTGCACGTTACAGGTCTCCTCTTCGTACAACTGCCTGTGGAAGCTGATCTCACCTTTTAGGCAAGACTTCCGCTCCACCTTGTTGGTGTAAGTTTCACCCACATCCTTCTCGATAAGGACAAATCCATTCATTCTCCATCTCCGTATGCTTGTTGATCTCATCCTCGTACTTATTCCTGAAGTCCTCCAAGAAACACTGCATGTTGCCAAGCACCACCTCCAGCTGCAGCTCCTCCTGGTCCAGTGTGTCCATTTGCTGCTGGACGTTGTGGATGTAGCCTTCAAACCTGCTGTCCATGTTGCTCCAAGCCATCTTCTACTGCTGCAAGCGAGGGTTCCACATGGTCTCCAGCATCTTATTCTGCAGCTCCAGGAACCACAACTTGATGAAGGAGGCAAGTTTGTTGTTGAGGGTCTTGATCTTCTCCTTCCGAATGTGCAGTTTGAATACAGGGGTTCACCTCCAGGTTCAGAGAGTTCAGCAGGCTCTAGTCCATCTGGATAGCTGTGATACTCCCCACACCACCAGCCCCCCTGTAACCACCACCCAGGCAGTGCCTGGGCTGCCCCAGAAGCTGCGGGGTGCCAAGCCCCCACGTGTACAAGGGGCTGCTCAAGCCTGGGGGCCAGAGGTGAACACTTGAAGGGCTTCTGTGGTACCCTGCTGGACATGGTAGAGGCCAGGGGGAAGGCAGGCGGGCTAAGCCAGAGATTTGAGAAGGAGCAGGCAGCTGCTTCTAGGCAGTAGACTCTTAGTGTATTGTTTGATGTTGTTAAACCTACTTCCTGTTCCTGGAATAAATTCCACTTTTATATTTTTTTCTTAAAGAGGTGTTAAGTTTTCTTTCTTTGTACTTGCTATATTTGGTTTAAATAACAGCATTTACCTGCCTCATAGGAGAAATTAGGACGCTTTCCTTCTCTTCAAAGATCTAGAACAATAAGAACAGAGAAATTTGGTTGATTGGAAATAACATCATCCTAGAATTTTAAGATCGTGGTTTCCAAAGTGACTTGTCCCAGAGTGTCGTTTACTTCTGGCTGATAATCATGAGAACATGATATGAGGCTAACATGAGGGTGTTTTCTCTGCCCTTTTCTCATGTCAGTTAAAGAGTGGTCAGCACAAAAAACAGCATTATTCCCTGGGAATTATAGAGAGCTGCCCTCAGGAAGGAGGCCTAGCAGCCAGAGAGGTCTTAACCAGCTCCCTGATGGCCAGTTAACATCAGTCTGAACTGTAGGGCACAATATGCAGGATGTCAAATGTCAGTAAAAAATACAATGTGCAGATAGATCAATTGCACTGTCATATCATGGGACGTCATTGTCCCATAAGAAACTAAGATGTTATTTTCACCCCTAAAATTAGAATAGTTCTATTCCTTTTTCTAGTTACTAAAATAACTTCTATCTTTCTTAAAAACAAAAGAAAAATGCAGGAGAGAATAACATAAAGAAGAAAGTAAACATCACGTTATACTCCGTGCCCACACCCGTGAACTGTCAACCTGGGGATGACCTCCCTTCCAGAAGTGCCCTTGTGTGTCTGCCCTTGGAGAGAGACATGGTCTTGCCCTCTGTGTGTCAGGCATCATTCCCGGTTGGAACATGTGGCAGGCTATCTGCAGAAAAAAATGGAGCCTTAAACGAAGTCTCAGGTGTGCAAGATCATTTTCAGCTCTCCAGACTTTGTCCCCTGGTGTGCCCTAAACCTAGTGGAGGAGGAAGGAGTCAAGCTGGCCAGTTGCTTGGTGTTGGATGCAGGAACACGAGAGGAGAATGTGTTGCTGTGGCAAGTCCAAGAATGCTGGGCACCAAGTGAAAAGGGTTTTCTGGAACAGGAAGTGTTGGCGGGAGGTGGCTCCTGGGGAGACACAGCAGCGCTATGTAGAAACCAGACTGATGCTGGGGCTTCTCTGAGACAGCAGGCCGGATTCCTCTGGGTCAGTGTTGTCACCTGTAACCCACATCCACTGCGACAGTGCAGTGTGATGCTTCACAGGAACGCATGCATCTAAGCCCTGAAGGTTAAATTACATGTATTACATGCTGGTGACAGTGCAGAGATGATTGATTACTTGCTCAATAAAATTGACTTGAAAAAGAAACCTCTATTTAAGAATTGTAATGATTAAAGAGTCAAATTTAATTATCTAGGAAAAAAGTTTTGGGTTCTGCTCTTTCTGATCAGTAGCTGACTTTCGCTCCTGGCTGCCCGTGAGGAAGTTGGCCAGTCCTCTCCCAGGGTGGGCGCACTCTGGCCTCTGTAGCTGGGAAGCTCCTGCCTCCCTCCAGGGACAGGGCCCTGACCACAGCAGAAAGTCCACTGGGCTGGCGCTCAGCAGAGTCTGGTGGCCGGATATCCACCCTGACCTAAGGGTGTCCACCTGACCCTTGGTGCCTGGGCCTTTCTTTCAGCTGAAGCACCTTTCTGGCTCAAGAATGCTTGTCTTGTGGGGACAGGCTCCCTGCTCCCACTGATGGCACAAATTGACCAGGCCCCAAAGGACACGATGAGAATTTCAAACCTTCACTTTCTCCTGGCAGTGTCTGTGTCCCTATATCTGAATGTCCTGGTCACTTAGCAGTGCTAGGGTGGACAGTGTCTGTGGTAGGTGGCCATCCTGGCCCACCAAGGCTCTGGCTGCCAGTGGGGCAGGGCCATGCAACCCAAGAGCTGGGCACCATGGCTCTCAGATGTGAGGCCTAAAGGATTGTTCAGGACCCCCACAGCTGTTGTTCACAATGGGAGAAAGGCACCCAAGGTCCATAGAGGAGGAACGTGCCCAGGGCAGGCTGGGACAAATGGGAAGAAGAGGGGCTATTGAACCCCTTCCTTGGGTCACAGTCCTGGAACCATGTGCTGTACCACCCTCCCACCCATCTCCACCTCCATCCCCCAGCTGCCTGCGGCTATTCAAATATAGTGTCGTGGGCTGGACCCAAGTCTTTTCTCTGGGCTCTGGAGCAAAACTGCTGATGTAAATAACTACTTCAGAGAAAAAAATGGTCTTAACTGTACATTTGCATACAAATGTACTAATTACAATTCTCTTCCTATGTGTTGGAACAGAATTAGCAGTTAGAATTATACTAGAACATGATATTCTTAAAACCCCCAAACATACAGGCATGCAGAGGTACTTAAGTATATGTAGGGATATGAGTGTGCACATGAACATGTGCATATGTCTCTGTATGTCTGTGTGTATGTGTGTCTATGTGATTGTATCTGTGTCAGTATATACATAGGTATGTGTGTGTGTGCGTGCACACGTGTGTGCACACATGTCACTTCCTGGTGTCCAAGTTAAATGCCTGTCCCTTCACCCTGTATCACATGTGGCCCATGTTTCTCAGGAGAGTTGGTTACTTGGAGTCGGCAGCAACCTGAAGACTAGTATTGTCTTGACCAAGCATATTTGTACTTGCTAAATTCTGTGAAGTTGATTCTGTGGAGTCTTGTAGTCCTTGTAGTATGTTAGGGTGGCAATATTCTCATTTCTGAAACCTCACTGTGAAGTCACAGTGCATTCAGAGACTTGAGCGCCCAGTCTGCATCTGAACAGCCTGCTGTGGCTCGGCAGCCACCAGACCTGCTCATGGCTCTCTGGCCCGGGGCACTGGTTTGTGGAGACTGCCTCCTGGGAGGGAGAGCACAGAGTGGGTAACTCCACATCCCACTTCGCACAATGCAAGAGAGTCACTGCAGTATAAAACCTTCCTGATGTTACAGCATTAGGCAAATGCTTTGTGATTTCTGAGTTTGTGGAAAAACAAAGTTGTGTTCAAGATAAATGTTCTCTTTCCATCAAAGTAGACTCTTGGAAATTCCAGAGAACAAATGCAGCCTCTGCTTGATTTTGGTCCTGATGTGGCACCCACCAGCTACAGACATGCAGGCAGAGCGCTCTTCTGAAACAGGGAACCAGAAGCCTGGCAGGGTCCAGCTGAAGGCTAGGTCCTAGCCCCTCAGGTTTCTAGCACTGGAGACCTGGACTCCAGGGCAGGACATACCAGCAGTCCCTGAGCTCTTTGGGCCTTCCACTATCTCTGGGCTGCCCCTGCTGTGTGTAGTTTCTTGACTTCACTTCGTCCTCTGGGGCAGCTGTTGCTGTGGTGGACTTATTGTGGTCAGCTTGAGGAGGAACGCTGAACTGGACTGAGCTGGTGTGGCTCTGGGCGTAGAGGATCCACCTGAGGATTGTTGCTGATGCAACATAAAGCAGAATGGGAGCAGAAGGTAGCTGGTGGGCTGTTTCCCAGGAGAAGCTCTGCTGTAGCTGGTTCTCCTGAAGCGGACTCGACTGTTCTCATCACAGAAGGAGCTCGGGGCCTTGCTGTCATCGAGGATGGCTGCTGTTGCTTCAGGGGAGCTCTGGGCTTCATCTCTGCTGTGAGCATCATATCCTGGTTCCAGTAAAGATTTCTTCAGCCTTTTAGTGCGGACACGGATGTACGTGGGACATTGCCGTGGGCTCTCAGTCCTTGACTGGATCTTTTAGGTCTCCAGTGCATAAACAGATGTCCTGTACCCTACTTGTACTTGGCTTGTGTGTGTGAATGTTGTAACTTGTATTTGTCCTATATTAAATCTGCTCTCTTGCAAACCATTGACTCTACAAAGGTAACTACTACAGTTACCCAGAGTGACCTGGCCTGCACAGAGGGTGGGGTAGGTGTGTAATGACAGATGTGCTCTGCTGCTACATGGGCAGAAGTCAGCTCTTAAGTGCACAAGGAGTCCTGTGGCAGAGACCCCGGCAGAGGTACTGTTACCCCTGAGTGTCCTGGTGCTGCTGCATAGGCACAACGGTGACACACTCCACGTGTGAGGCAGATCCACTTACCAGAGGTTCTAACTGGATGGGGGCAGACCCCCCAACAGAGTGTAGTGAGGGAGCCAGAGGTGGACTCTCTACTGGCTAGTTCATCTTCAGTCCTGGGAAGCATCTGCCAAGAAGGTGCCTTGAGACTGACAAGTTAGGTGGGAAGTGTCATCTGAGGAGGTGTTCTGTGTGAGGTATCTCCTGATAACAGATGACCATTGAGTCACATGGGAGGAGGAGACCCTAAATAATGACACGTGGTGCTCCCCACGGGAACCACAGCCATAGTAGGAAGATGAGGGAGACTTGGGAACCTGCACCTCTGGGGGAGGGAAGGATACATGTCAGTCTGGACACACTGAACTTGGCATTCAAGACATTGGAGAAGTGCAGAAGGCAGGGAGAAGCAAGCAGGACTGTAGGCTAGACCAGACAGGCACCTTGAGGGCAGGGCGTGAGGTAAAACAGCAGAGAGGGATCCAGATGGGTGCTCTGTATGTGCATTAAGAAGAACTGAGTGTAGACAGGACCCTTAAACTTGCACAACAGGGAGCCTGTGTGGGAGGGAGAGCAGAAGAACTCCGAGAGAGCAGGGGTAGAGGGCCTCCTTTGAGTCAGAGGGAAGAGACACAGGGGAAGGGCAGGCTGGGGCCACAGGGGAAGAGAGCGCCTCCACTGAGCTTCTGATTATCCGCAGAGAAGAGAGAGCTAGGGAGGCAGGGGAACAGGGTGGAAAGGCAGTGAGAAGGCTGATTAGAGGGATGCTCCAGAGGACCTGCCCTGGGAGGGTGGGAACCAGAATACGGAGTGTAGTGCAGCCCCCAGAAAATCCCTCTTCCCAAAACAGGAAGGATGAAAGGCAATCAGAAAGACTGGGCTTGTGTCCGGCTGGAGGAAATGGTTCTGCATTTCCTCTGGTGTGATGTTCCTGAATCTCTGTCTTAGTTGTTAATAGGAGAGAGAGAGAAATAAGGAGCAGGAACAAATTCTGGAAAGCCATTATGCTTCCATTTGTCTTGTCAGAGCCTTGTACTTGGAGATCACTGTTTGCAGATGATGTTGTTGGGAGAAAGGCACAAGCTATAATGATGCAGTTAGCTGGTAGGTGGAATAAATATAAAACGTCACCCTGAAATAAGAACTCTTAACTGGGGACCAGGGGTCCACATAGCCATGAGTAATTTCAGAGAGTCCCAGAGCCCCAGTGCAGCCCAGGTGGCTAGCAGTTACTCATGTGTTAGAAGGATATGGAGTGTGTTTGTTGGCTTCTCTAAGAAGCACATGGCTAGCCATAGTCTAAATGCAGACTTTGCAGTATCATTTCAGGAATTTGAGAAGCACTAGCAGAACTCTTACAAGATGGCACCATCTGAAAAGGGCCGACTTGGATGAGCCTGCACTCAGGGAACCTGATTAAGGGTAAGGAACATGTTGCCAATGATGGCTTACAGCCCACAGAGAAAACTGGAAGGTTGTCTTTATATTAAGCCATCCCATTTAGGTTGTTGTAAAGCATGGGTACCTGCCGTGGCACCCATTCCTCAGGTTAGATAATTGACAGGTAATGTTAAAATACAAAGGAAGTTAGAATGTGGGTGTTGTGATTTGAATGTAAAACATCCCCCAGAAGGCCCAGATATTCAGAGGTGGGCTTTTGGAAGGTGAATGTATCATCAGAGCACTGACCTCATCAAGGGATTAATCCATTGAGGAGTTCATAGCTGAATGGGCTGTTAGGAGATGGGATCTAGTCAGAGGAGAGGTCACTGGGGCATAACCTGGAAGGGCATATCTTGTCCCTGGCCCCTTTTTCTCCCTCTCTCTGCTTCCTTTATACTATGAGGTGAGCAGATCTTCTCTGCCAAGCCCTGCCACCATGATGGTTCTGCCTCACCTTAGGCCTAAATCAATGGAGCTCGCTGATGATAAACTGGAACCTCTGAAACCGTGAGCCAAAATAAACCTTTCCTCATTTAAATTGGCTATACTCAACTATTACATCACAGTGACAGAAAGCTAACTAACACAGTGGGGGAAAGAGTGGAAGGATGGACTTGCTTCTGATCATAGTCCTCGAAGACAGTTCCTGGGTGCCTTGTGAGACTGCAGAGGTCAGCATGTTTGGAGAGATCGCCAGAAGTTTCATGCATAAGAGTTTGAGTTAAGGGTGGGTGGGCAGCATGATGGATAATGAGAGGGGCCTTCAGACTTGTGCACATGTCCCTATCCTACTCCTACCTGGCCACTTCCCATGGAGGGTGATTGTCTTGTAACTATGGGTGCTTTTTGGACCATGGAAACTTGGAGCAGCCGTCCTCTTCCTAGAGGGGCCCACCTGCTCCACTGTTGCCTCCGCCTGCTGCTGGAGTAACAGGAGCTCCATATCAGGAACGAATATTTGGAAAGGTCTCGGCAGGCAATCTAAGTGCCCACCAGCAGGCCTCTCTCTGTTACTTAGCATCCCTGGGCAGGATGGTGTCCACAAGCCTCCTCTCATGCATGCCATTTCCCTCTACTTCCTGGGCCTCTTTCCTGCCCCTCACCATGCTCTTCCGTTCCTCCTGTCCTTCCTTACCTCCCTTCTTCACTTACCTTTCCTCACTTGTCTATCCTTGCCTGCCAGGCCTCTCCTCTTTGTCATCTCTCCTTTCCTACCCATCTTCTTTCCACTCTCTTGCTGTTTTCCAAAGTCCCACACTTCCTGTGCAGCCTTCTCTGCTGTTTAGGAAGGTCTGCACCTGGAGGAACCCTGAGGACCATTACCTTGGTTTACCCATGTGATCCCAAGAGGTTGACATACCAGGCCCGAGGTACACACAGTGCGGCCAAGATGGAATTAGGCTTCTTCTGCCTCAGCCCAGGGTCTCCCCGCTGAGTGTAGGAACCCTTTTGCACAGCACTGACTGCTCTCAGAGTGGTTCACATAGTTAGACAAGTGCTTTCAAAGAAAGGTGATGTACGTGCACCAACTCCCTATTATGAATGTAATCATCATGTACAGCAAACATGTACTAATAAACATTTAAAAATCAAAACAAAGAAAGCTGATGTCTGTCCTATGGCCTTGCCCCATGTGACCCATCCAGCCACCGTCTTTTCCAACCCACCATATCTTCAGATGGATCTGAAGGTGGTTTGGAACATAAAGCGGAGGGGGGGCGTCTGACCAGTCCACTTCCCTTCCAGGCCTGCCCCCAGGCTTGGAATAAAATGGGAGGTGAATTTCCTTAAAAATTGTCCACAAAAGAAGGACATTTTATAACGTCTCTCTGCCGCAGTATTTCAATGTTTCTCTGGCTCTGTAGTTAAGAATTTAATATCTAACGGTGAGTCCCTCTTGTTACAGTTTGATTTGACTCTGTTACGGATGCTGGGAATTTTTGTTGCGATTCTAATTGTTGTTTTCTTTCAACACCCACGCTGTTAGTGCTGTGTTTGGGAAGTGAGAAATCACAAACTGTGAGTTATAGAACAAAACCCAAATCTGTTTGGCCACAGTAGTCTAAAAGAAACAAACTTTCACAGAATGTGGTTCCCAGTGACAGACAAAGCTGAGTAAGTAATGTCTTGTGTGACTGAATGGATGATGCAGACAGATGCACGTGACTTGGTGGGATCAGGACTCTCACCCTCTATTGCTGAAGTCAGGTGTCCCAACTGCCTTCTGGTTGGAGTCAAGGGGGACCCTTGCAGGAAGGCTGGGTGTCCACCCCACTCGGGAAAATGGAGTCACCCCCGCCTTCCTTAGGGGTGTAGACAGAGGAGGTGCTGGAGTAATGAGGCCACAACCCTGGTGCTAGCCACCCCAGTGGGTAGTGAGAACAAGATTTCCCCACCTGGGAGTTGGTGAGGAGCTATGGCGAGCAGGAACCCCACCCACCAGTAAAAGGAACCCACTCTTCCGGTGTTTGCAGAGGTGAAGTGCAGGACCAGGGTTCCTGCCCTCATCTGCCAGCAACCAGACAATGCCCACAGTGTCTATGTGAGCCAGCCACAGCAGAAAGTCTGAGGGAGACCCAAATGTCCAGGTTTCACTGAAGAATCAATCACCATATGAGGAACTGGGAAGATCTGTTTCAAACAGAATGAAAAGGGACAATTGATAGACACCACGTCAAGATGATGGGGATTCTAGAATTACCAGAGATTTAGAGCAGCCCGTTGTAGAAATGCTCCAGTGACCAACTATAAACATGGTGAGAATGTGAAGAAATAGTATCTGCAAAGAAATAAACGATATTAAGAACCAAATGGAAATTTTAGAACTGAAAAATATAACAAACTAAATGAAAAATTCAGTAGGTGGGTCTCACTGCACATGGAAAGATAAGATGAATCAGGTAGTGGAATGTTGGAGTGGCAGATTACCCAACAAGAGCTTGTTGTCCATCTAAATAAATAAAGACAGCCACTGCTGATGATGCCAAGAAAACTAGGTCTCTCGTGCTTTGCTGGTAGGAATGCAAAGCAGTGCAGACATTCTGGAAAACAGTTTGGCAGTTTCTGTGTGGGCTGAGGATGCAGCTCAGTGGTAGAGCACTTGCCTAGTGTGTGCAGGGTCCTGGGTTCCATCCTCAGTACCGCAAAACAGTACCACCTAAATATGCAATGACCACTCAATAAAGGAAAAAATGATAAATTGGACTTTCGTCAGATATGAAAATTTGATCCTTTGGTTCATGTGAGAGCATGATTATTGGGTGTTCATGCCATGTGTATGAAATGTGCCTCCCCTTAGACCTTGCTGCATCAGCATATTACCCATCTGACATTAAAGAAAAAAATGTATAAAAAGTTCTGCTGTACCTAGCAGGGGAAAACTTGTATGGAAATGTCTGTAGTTATCTGTTCATAATAGCAAATACTAGAAATAACCAAAATGTTCTTCAACTCATGAAAGGTTATGCAACTGTGGCTCACCCACACTACAAGATGCTAATCACAACTTTTTGCTGGCATCGTCGACACAGCCACAACCTGTGTGACTTCTGGGATGTGTGTGAGTGAAAAAGCCAGTCCCCAAACATTATCTACCATATAGCTCCATTTATACAGTGACCCTAAAATAACCAGGATGGTGGAGCTGGAGAACAGGTTGGGAGCGCAGGGCAAATGAGGAGGTGGGGGGAGCAGGGGTGCAGCTGTGAGGGGGAACTGGAGGGTCCTGGTGGGCAAGTGTTCTATGTCAGGACTGTGTCAGCATCCTGCTGGTGAGATTGTTCTCTGGCTTTGCAGGATGTCACCTTAGCGGAAACTAGAGTGAAGGGTGCCAGGGATCTCTGTGTTAACGCCGACAACTACATGTGAGTCTCCAATGATCTCAACGTGAAAAGTGTGATTTTAAAACTCTTTGGGAAAGCCATATGCAACTCTACATATGTAACTTGCTTTGTAGATAAGAGTTATTAATTACCTAATTTCTGTATGTCATAGGTTTGGAGATTGTATCTCATAAATCATAATTGAAAACTGGTAGTCAGTCTTTCACCAACATGGATAAAAATGAATCTAATTGGCAAGTTTCAGTCCTTGTTCATTATGCACGCTTGTGTATATAAAAAATAGAACCCTCTGTAACTTCTGTCACTTCGGCATGTAGAAAATAAATGCACTTCAAAATAAAATAACTGAAATTCACATGAGTTTAACAATCAGAAACTCTAATAATGTTGTTCCATATTATTTTATAACAAACATCTCCCAAGTCATTTTATTTAAAATTATTTCGTTTTGACTCTTTAACCAAATAGATAATTATCTTCTTGATAGGACAAGAATTTAAAAGAATCCAGTGGCTCAGAAGTATTAACCCATGACCTCTTGGTTGTCATGAGATCAGACAGTTTATCTTCAGTTCTCAGCTGCAGCCGTTCAGGAGTTCTTGGCTGAAGAAAGCTTGCCTTATTCAGACTACTTTTCTTTGTTGTCCTTTGGCCCTGCTTCAGGTGTCAGTTCTTGGGATGTGGTTCAGCTCAGGGTTTCTGCTGCAAAGCCAAGTATGTGCCTGGAAAAAAGGTGACACCAGCAGAGGAGACTGGGGACGGCTCCCTGAGAGCCCTGTGACACATTGCCCCATTTGGCATGTGCCATATGGGTGAGACACTAAGCCAGACAGGCAGGGAGCCCTGATTAGAGCCTTTAATTGGCCGAGGATCCTCTGCTAACATCTTGACATGAAGAATTCTCTAAATCCCTCGTCAGCTGGCTCCTGAGCTTAGACCCAGGCATTCTCTGAGCTTCCTCCTTGGGATGGTACCATCTGGTGTGTGGTAGGTCCTCCCAGCGCCTGATTTTATGCCCAGCCTTGATCATTTCGTTCCTTGCACAGCTGTTTCCTTGGTGACACTGACCCTGTTTTTGCTCTTGGCACCATGGATGCTTTGGGTTGGATGGTTTTTGCCTAGAGCCACATAGCCAGCTTCCCTGACTCCACCACTCATTGCCAGGAGCATGCTGGTTGCAACAACTGTAGGTGTCCCTGGATGTCACCATGTGTCCATGGGAAGCTGGGGGTGGCAGTAGTTGACAACCCCTAGTCTAGAAGCCACCCTGAGCTCTCTTCATTTAAGCAGCAGTGACCAGGGTCCAGGGCAGATGTTTGCTTCTGCTTCCTGCTCACATGAGTCAACAGGTGCCAGTGCCCATCAAAAGAAAGGGATCATTTGTGCATGCCGGTGCCCCGGCATGAGCACATGGGGAGATTCTAGGACTTTTCATTTAGAATTGTAAGTGTTAGGCCATGGGGAGAGGGGAGCAAAGCCCAGTTAGTGGCACCTTTTCTACCTGCAGACCATGCACAGCGGAAGAGGCTGCAGGCTCGCCTCAGTGCTGCAGGCGACTTGGGTGCTGCAGGTGACTTTTGTGCTGCAGTCCACGGCGGCCTGTAGATGCCAGCGCGAAATAGGCTCTTGGTCCTTGGCAGACCAAAGCAAGAGGGTGGAGGAGGCACCCTGAGCCTTCAACCAGGCACCTCAGGAACACCAGCTGTGCCTGGTCGAAGGCATAGTTATAGAGAAATGCATTTGAACTAGTGTGGTGATAATAATAAGTGAAAAATTTCATGCACTTATAAAAACTCTGGGTCTATAAAATTACCTTCATCTTTTTAAAATCAAATGCTTCCATTAATAAAAAAAAGTAAGATGATGAGAGTATTCCGTGTGAAAAAAAAAAAAAACTGTTACTACTAGTGCATCCCAGCAGCATCTTCATCTTTACCTCACGGGGGCCCTTGGGACAGGGTGGTAAAGGCTTTCTCCACCTCTGTTAACCCGAGTTCCTGAGCCCCCCACTTGCTGTGGTTCCTCTGCACCATCTGGTTCTGGGGAAGAGGGTGACAAGGTCCATTGCCCGAGCCAGGCTTCAAGATGACAGACTCACAATTTCATTAAGCCACTAGCTAATGCAAACTGCTCAAGGGGTCCCAGAGCCACTTGACTTATTTGCTGTTCATCCAGATTTAAATGTAATAGTCATTGTTTTCCTTGGGCTTTCTCCAGGGAGGGGCCCTGGGCAAACAGAACCCCAGAAGCTCACAGAGAGAGTTCTGTGCTTGGGGGTCATAAAGACCAGTCCACGGCACCTTCACGGTGAAAATGCAGCCAGTAGCATAGGGGTGGGGTCAGAGGGGCTGGCACAGGGACACAATCAGCTGGTCTCCCTCTTTCTGCTACTGTGCAGCAAGCAACACATGCTGCTACCATCTGCCTTCTGCTTGGAAGGAAGTGTTATAATCGCCCTCATCTCATGTTGGTGTCTCAGGACTGCTGCAACCAAGTGCCACAAACTGATCACTTAAAACAAGAGAAAGTTATCGTCTCAGGTTCTGGAAACCAGAAGTCCAGAATCAAGGGGTCTGCAGGGCCAAGCTGTCTCAGCTGTTCAGAGAGGCCCTTTCTTGGCTTCTGGTGGCCACCAGTCCTTGGCTCTGTTTGTCTATGGTGACTCTGTGTCTGTGTCTCCTCCTCTGATCAGGACACTGGGTCTGCACCACCACCACAGTGTCCTGATTTTGATACAGCTGCAAGGTCCTGTTTCCAAATGAAGTCCTGTTCCCAGTGCCCCAGGCTAGAACACATCTTTCGGCAATACAGTGTAACTCACAGCTTCCCTTTGAGCAGCAGCCCTGTGGAGAAGAAAGGAGGTAGGTGGATCATCTGGCCTGTTCTGTTTGTCACCTGTAAGTGCATCTTTCCCACATCTCTGCCCCTGAAGTTGAGATTATCATTATTGGTCAGCTCAAGAGTCCAGGCTGCAGGGGTGGGAGGAGTGGCTGGCCCCTCCCTGAGTGACGCAGGTAGGCTGTCTGACCTCCCTGTGCCTCAGCATTCTTAGATGTCAAATGTGGATGCAGTCACTGCGCTCCAGAGTGTGGTTAGCTACTTGGTGTGGTTACACAGGGCACTGCTTGATGACTGCAAATGTTCCGGGAGTGTTGAATAAAGTAAGATAGCCTCGAGAATCAGAGTTTCGTCTCCACAGGATTTGTGAGGATGCAGGGCAAGCTTCAACCCTAGTTTTTCCCCAGCTCTGCCCACCCCTTGCCCACCTCCACCTGCGCATTCATCCTGTCTCCCAGCCCCTCCTTCCTTCAGCTGTCCTGTCTCATGACATCAGAGTGACTTCAATCTCAGAACCTCAGTCTGGATCCTCGATTTCCATAGCACTCTCACTCCAGGGATGCTTTCTCAGCTCTCATGAATTCATTTATTCTGAATTCAAAAGTTTTAACTGAGTACCTACTGTGTGCCAGTGGTGTTCTGGGCAGTAGAGACTCAGGGGAAAAGGCAAACACGTATCTGTCATCATGGAGTGAGCTTGTAGCTGCAGGGGTGCTTTTCAGCTGGAGGGTGGGGTCTGCACACTCTGACTCCATCCCCTTGACTGTGCCATTCAGGTAATCCTGCTGTGCAGGCCCTGCTCCGGTGTCCTCCCTCAACAGTGGCAGGTGGGCCTGCAGGTTTGCAGGTGGCTCACATGCTGGAGGCCTGCTCAGATGACTCATCCTCCTTTAGCGGAAAGAGGCAGGCTGGCTGAGGCTGGACCATGGAGGTCTTGCCCAGTGGCCACTGCCTGGAAGTGGCTGGAAAACCCACACAGGGCTCCCCGGGCTTCCTGAGAAAGGTAGCCAGCTGAGACCACCCTCTCTGACACCACTTTAGAATCACATAGTGCAGTGTCCACTGTGTCTGAGGGATCAGAGTGGTCCCCACCAGGGAAAGTGGGAGGCCTCAGGGACCCCCTTCCCATGGGTGAGGCATCAGTCCCATTGCAGGGCTGCAGGAGGCAGGAATGCCCACGTGTGCCATGTTCGCAGGCTACAAATTCTACTTCTCACCGTCCCAGCTCCTCTGACCCTCCACTGCATGTTCCCGTGCATGTATGTAACATGTGTGCGGACACACATCCACACACTCTCTCCTATCTGACCAAGGGCCTTTCCTCTCTCTCTCTGATCACATTGTCATCCTCCCCCCGCAGAGGTGACTGGAGTTTGTGTAAAACTAGGACTATTTTATTCCTTGAATATTTGGTAGAACTCTCAAGATCATTTATTTGACGTTTCCAGAGAAAAAATAGACTATTAATTACTGCTTCACTTTCTTTAGTGATTACAAATATATTTAGGGTTTCTTTTTTTTTCTTTTCCGATTTTTCTTTTTGAAGAGGGATCTTGCTGTTGTGCAGGCTGGCTCTGAACTCCTGGATTCAAGCAATCCTCCCACATCAACGTCCTGAGTAGCTGATACTGTAGGTGTGGCCACCGCACACTGGGATTTCTATTTCTTAAATCAATTGTAGTACTGTGTATTTTTGTTTTAAAGTACTGTCTTTAAAGCACTGCCGTCTTCCTGCTGTATCTGTAGTTACATCTCTTTGCAGTCCTAATTTTTCCTTTGTCCTCCTCTCTTTTTCTCATCTATCCTGCCAGTTTTGTCTGTTTCTGTTAGTCTTTTTAAGGACTAATGTTCAGTTTTGCTTCATGTGTTTTTGCTTCATGTGTTTTCTTTGGATTTTTATAGTCAGATAATCTTCTGAAATCCTTTTTTCTTCTTAAAGTCATTAAGCTTAAAGACTCATAACATCAACTCTTCCCTCTGAATTTTGTTTGCATGAAGAGATAAAATGGCCCAGAAAGAACTGCAGTAGACTTTGGACAGTGTACACCCAAGGGTCACAGTGCCAGGTCCACTGTGGCATGGCTGGATCCAGTTCCAGTTCTGGCCCCTGTTCCCAATGTCTATGAAGTATGTTGTCCTGAGACAGAGGATGGGTCAGAGATTCTCTTGATAAGAGGGGGTGCCATGCTTGGTCTTAGCCAGAGGGCCAAGAACCAATTCAGTACACTTCAAAAGGTGTGTGTGCGTGTACATGTGAACATGCTAACATTTATTGGAGACCATAATAGTAAACGTTTCATTGCTTTGACAAAATACTTGAGATAAATAATTTAAAGAAGGAAAGGTTTGGCTCACAGTTTCAGAGGTTTCAGTCTATCATCAGCTGGCTCCATTGCTTCTGGCCCTGTGGTGAGGCAGAGCCTTGTGGCAGGGAGCATGGTGCAGCAAAGTGGCTCCTGTTAGGGTGGGCAGGAGGTAGAAAGGGAGGGAGAGGGGGAGGGAGGGAGAGGGAGAAAACTTCCTCCTAGCAGGCTCCACCTCCTACAGCTCAACTATCCCCCAACAGTGCCACCAGCTGGAGACTAAGCCTTCAACACACGAGGCTTTGGGATGGTCCAGATCCACTCCAACAAAGACCTTCTGGGCCTGGACAGTTCTAAATGTTCATACTGTCTCTAATCTGCACAATTGACTCATAACATAGGTGTTGTACACACAGTCCCCAGTTGAGGCTGGTTTGACTTTTGATGTTTTTTTATAGAAACTGTTACCAGGTTTTTGGGTGCTGGAGTCTCCTAGAAGTGATTTCTAGGTTCTTTCTATCTTGAACAAAGAATTGGTCAAGATAACCGCAAATGGTAGCAAAGTTTTATTTAAGGTACAAAAAGAAACAGGCTCTGCAGAGATAATCTGGGTCAAGTAAAAGTAGGAAAATAAGTACACTCTACAAGAGAGAGCAGGCTGCTGTGAGAGAACATGGCAGTGGAAGGTCAGGGATGACTGTCTCTTTGGTATCTCCCACTGCTCAGGCCGAGTTTCGGTCTACGCTGTCCTAGCCGGAGCTGTTGGAGCTCTGGCAAAAAGTCCACAGTGCAGAGCTTTGGGGACTGTTCTGCGCATGCATTCAGGGATTTCCTAATCAACAGGCCATGCCTCCTTCCCCAGGCAGTCTAATGCGCCCTAATCTCCTGCCTCTAAACCACTTTCCTGTCCACTATTAATGGTGATCTACACAACCATTCTGTTTCTTACTTTCAAAATATACTCAGTGAATTATGTGATCCTGTGATATAGTTAAATAGTAAAATAAAATGTTTTAAAATAAACACTTTAAAATAAGTTGCTACATGATTTAGTCCAACTATAGGCCAATACCATGGTCTGAGCACTTTCTTTTAGTACTGGAGGTTGAATCCAGGACCTTTGCACTGAGCTACATTTCCAGTCCTCCTTATTTTTTATTTTGAGACTACGTCTCACTAGGTCACTACCTATATATTGCCCAGGTTAAGCTGGAACTTGCAATCCCCCTGCCTCCGCCTCTCAGTGTACTGGGATTATAAACATACACCACCACACCCAGTTGTGTCTGAGTACATTTAAAGTGAACTACGCTAAACTGCCATGCTCAGTGAGTTAGGTGTATTAAGTGCATTTTTTGATTTAGGATATTTTCAACTTTCGACTTGGGATTTGCTTTTCAGGATGTACCCCATTGTGACTAGAGGAGCATTAACACTTACTAACTCTAGCTTCTGAATGTGGATTCTGAGACTTAGCAAGTTCTGCCACTTTTTTTTTTTTTTTTTATAGACAGGGTCTTGCTATATAGTTCAGGTTGGCCTTGAACTCACTATGTAGTCCAGGCTGATTTTGAGCTCACAATGATCCTCCTGCCTCAGCCTCCCAAGTGCTGGGATTACAGGCGTGCACCACCATGCTCAGCTCTGTCAGTTTTTCGAGCCTGTTTTGTCTGACTGCAGACACTGTGTCCTGACCATCAGCAGCCTGAGGAGAACCTGTTCAGAGAGCCTGTGAAGACTTGGGTTAGGCTGTCATTGAGTGGTGGGGGGGGTGCAAGCCACTATAGTGTGCATAAGTAACATTTAATTACCACCAGCAAACTATGCTCCTTTTTAATGGCCTGTTTCAAGAAAGCTCTCTCCCTTTTCATAAGTGCCCTGCCCCAGGGAGAAAATAATATCAGAATTGTTACTTCCAATAGTGTGCCATTAATCTCCAGCAATGCTGAAGGAAGCCAGCTCTGAAAAGCTCGGCTCTCTGAGGAACATTTTGTATCCGACTTAATCTTTGCTTTGAGTCTGTGATATCAGGGCCTTCCGAAGAGCCTGTGCACTGTCAGAATGTGTTTAATCGCATATGAGAGATCCAGCCTTAATCAACAAAGAAAGGAAGCACGGCCCACAACCATGAACTGCACTCAGTGAGGGAGGATTTGAGGCCCAATCCCAGCATCCTTCTGAGGAGTTGGGGACCAACTCCTCTCAGGGCTGCTGTCCCTTACTGTTCCTTGCACTGCCTTGGGTTTTGACACACAGTGATGGTCACCTTGCTCATAGGATTGCTTACATCTGTGGATGGCATTTCACTATGTGGTGTCCCCAAGCCAATGATGGTGTGCAGGAAGCCAGAGCTGGACTTTGGGGAAATTAAGACATCTGGAGGCCCTTGGCTGTCCAGGCAGTTAGCAGCAGTGCATAACCCCAAGGCCTTCAGGTCCTGGTAATGCTGGACACAAGGGAACTTTTGTCTCCCTGATGATAGAAATGAAACCTGAGGCAAGGAACACACACCGACAGGCAAAAGCTTCAATTGAGAAGGAAGAGTTTGGGGAAAGGGCTTCAGTTTGAAGAGATGAGTTGAAGGGGCACAGCACTCAAGGGCCCAGCTCTGATGGAGTTGCTGAGGTGGGCTAGGGTTTGTTGAGCATTGTTTCAGCTCTGGCTCTTCAAGGCGGCTCCAGAAGACTGCTTGCCTCTTGAGGGAGCAATCCATGAGTTGAGTATTCCTGCTTAGGGCAGCTTCCATCACAGGGTAATTGCTCCCACTTAGGGGATGAACTGCTTGTGAGGCGATCTGTCTGTGAGGCTCTCCTTTTCCTGGAGTCCAGGGTAGCTACAGGTTTAGGATAATGACTGGAGCCTTCTAGGCATCATTCCAGGGGTCCAGAACAGGATATTGTGAAAGCTGGCAGTTAAATGTCCCTGCAAATATTGAAAATATCTTAGTTTCTCTTGTCTTGGTGTCTTCAGTCTTGAAAGTAGATGAGATAGCTTAGGTAAAGTTAGGTTAGACAGACACTCCTTAAGTGCCTTCCTGCTGAGCTGAGCAGGGATCTGACGTAGGGTTTACCCTAAGCAGTAAAGACAGATGGAAGATGAAGGCGGAGTTGCCAAGCTTTGTCTTGCTTTTAGTTAACCGTTAGGCATCTGTAGGCCCAAGTAAAGAGTCAATGCTTGTTAACAAAAGCAGCTATTAAGTCCCTGACTGTCTCACCAGTGTAGGGTTTTGGGGTTTGGTTTGGTTTGGTACTAGTGCAGGGCTTAGCTTGTGCCCAGCAGGATTTTTATCATTTCCTCTGGGCTGTTACATGGGTTATTCCCACACATCTTGTCAGTGCTGACCAATTCCACCCAAATCCTGCTGTGGGGCAGGCACAGGGCTGGACACTGCCAAGCTAGCTCTGCCCCACTGGTACCATCTCCCCACATTCCGGGATTCCACAAGATGTTGGCCACACCCAGTCATGGTGTCAGCAGACAGGGTCTGCGTTGGTGGGAACCTTCGCTTGACCTGCCACGTAGGGCCCTAACTCTCATCACAGAAACAGGATTTCAGGACACACCAGTAAAAGGCACAGACAGATTTATTAGACAGAGTTGAGAGTGAAAGATGGTAAGAAAGAACTCCAGGTTGAATGACAAGGCTGCTGCAGTTATGTTATCAGGTAGCTCCTTCTAAAGGTGGCTCACCACATAAATGTTACCAGGTTTTAGGTTGCTTGCCTCTCCTAGAGTAGGATTGTAGGTTCTTCTCTCGTCTTGAATAAAGAATTGAACAAAATGAGGAAAAAGCAGTGACAAAGTTATTTGAAAAAGTAAAAGTAAAAGTAAAAATGAAGTGAAGTAAAAGTGAGAAACTGGCTGTAGAGCGATCTTGGGCCGAGTAAAAAAAGAGAAAAAGCAAGAGAAAAGTACACCCTGGAGGACATGGAGTGGGCCATCATGAGGAAAGCCACAATAGCACACTCTTCTTGGCATCCATGTTCTTTAATACCGTACAAATCTTGAGGAAACCTGCAAGAACTTCTACATACATGTCCTGAGAGGCAGTGCTGGGACCCCACACCTCAGGCTGATGTCAGGTCTAGGCGTCCTACTGAAAACCTGCTGGAGTCCTCACAAGAAGTCCACAGGTGGGGCTTGGGATTTGTTCTGAGCAGGCCTGTGTTCTCGGATTTTATAATTAATAGGTCATGCCTATTTCTCCAGCTATCTTTGCCATGCCCTAATCGCCTATCCCAGTTACACTGTCTAAACAGCCTTTCTTGTTCTCAGAAGAAACTTAGCAAATTCCAAATTCAGAATTGGCAGGCAGTGAGAACCTGCTGACAAGTATGTGCTAATTATGCATTGTTAGCTTTTTCCTCCCCTTCCCTCCTTTCCTCTCTCCCTCCTTTCCTACCTCCCTCCCCCCTTTCTTCTTTTTTGACTCTGGCTTTTCTCCCCCTAAGCATCAGATGAGTCACACTCTTGGGTGAAATGGGCTCTCTCTGAGCCACAGACTGAACACACTCACGTAAATATGTGTGTTTTATGGTGGCTGAGTCGCCCTGGTGATGGGTTTATGCCTTTCTTGGCAGCGGTTGGAGCATGGAGTTGTTAACAGCAACAACAAAAAGTCTCAGTGTTGATAGTCAAAGGCAATGGTTTTCAAACTTCAGTGCATTAGGCAGAATCACTTAGATGATTACTGGACTCTGCCCTAGACTTGCTCACTCAGAATTTTTAAATGTTTAAATTGAGATAAATTCACATAACATACTTACCACTTTAATCATTTTAAGGTGTACAACCCAGTGGGCTTTCATATGATAAAAATGTTCTGCAACCATCACCACTAACTCTAGATCATGTTCAGTACTCTGTACCCATTTAAGCAGTTATTCTCTGTTACCCCTCCTCCCATCCTTTGGCAACCAATGACCTTTCTTTCTCTAAGAATTTACTTATGTGGACATTTCACATAAATGGATTCATCCCGTATTGATCCTTTTTCCTGGCTTTTTTCACTTAGCATAATGTTTTCTAGGCTTATCCATATTGTAGTAGTACTTACTTTCTTTTCATGGCTGAATAATATTCTAATATGTGTATATACCAGACTTTGTCCACTCACCAGTTGATGGAATCTGGATTGTTTTCATCTTTTGACTATTTTGAATAATGCTGCTGTGAACATTTATATACAAGTTTTGGGGTGGCTATAATGTCTTCATTTCTCTTGTGTATGTACCTGGGAGTGAAATTGCTGGGTCATATGGTAAGTAGTTTAACTTTCTGAGAAACCCCTAAACTGTTTCCTACGTGACTTCACTGTTGTATATTCCCACCAGCCATGTATAGGGCTTCTGATTTTTCCCACATTTTCTCTGAAACTTATTTTTCCCATTTGTTTGATTCTAACCGAACAAACGAGTATGAAATGGTGTTTCACTATAGTTCCGAATGCCATCCCATGCCCACGGGGCCTGTGGTTTCTGATGAAACACTGACCATTTGTCTTACCGAAGATCCCTCATGCACAAGTTGCTTCTCTCCCTGGTTTTGAAACTCTTGTGGTCTTTGCCTTTGGATGATTTGTGTTGGTCTTAGTGTTGATCTCTCTGAATTTATCTGACTTGGCATTTGTAGAGCTTCTTTGGTGTATATATAAATGTCTTTCATTAAATTTAGGGATTATTGATCATTATTTCTTTGAATATTCATTTCCCCTTTCTCTCTCTCCTCTCCTTTCCTTGGTGGGATTCTCATGCAAAAGTGAGCACCTTTGATGGTGACCTGTAGATTCTTTTCTTCAGTTCTTTCCTTTCTGCCCCTCAGATGGGAAGCTCTCAGATGATCTATCTTCACTAGCCTGCCCAGATCTGCCGTGGGCACCCACTAAAGGTTTCTCCTTCCATTCTTATCGTTCCAACTCCAGAATCTCTGCTGCTTCCTTTTTATAACTTTTGTCTCTTCATCAATATCCTCTATGTGGCGAGACATCTTTTTCATCATTTCCTTTAGCTCTTTGAATGTATTTATTATTGTCTGTGTAAATAAAGTTCCCATGTCTGAGCTTCCATAGGGACAGTTTGAACTAGCTGCCCTTTTCCTGTATACAGGCTATTTTTTTTAACTCATTGTGTACCTTATAAATTTTTTTGTTGGAAACTGGACATTTTTAATACTATACATGGCAATTCTAGATATCAAATTCCCCTCCCCCATTGGGAGTTGTAGTTACTGATGTGTGTGTGTTTAGTAACATTCCTGGACTAATTTATTTGGTAATGTCTGTATTCTCTGTCTTCTGTGGCCACTCATGTCTCTGTTTCCTTAGCTTAGTGGTCAGTGCTTGAACATATGTTCTTGAATGCCCAGAATGAAAAGCAAGTTTTGCAAATGGCCTCTTTGGGTGTGTTGGGGGCACCTGCAGCACTCAGCTGGGCACAGTTCACACCTGTCTCTCCTCACCTCTTGCTTGCACATCTGAAGGTCAACCCAAGGAGAAGTCTAAGGGACTTCTTTGGTCTTTCTTGAGTATATGCACAGCCTGGGCAGTCTAGAGTCCTAGGAATTTGTTGGAACTGTTCTGAATCCTCACATCCCAAAGTACTTCATTCCCAGCCTTTCTTCCCAAGCTGTTTGTCCCTGCTGTAACCCACTGCCTCAAACAGCAATAGCTAAAATCTTCTATAAATGTTTTTGATAGACACTCCCTTGATGGCTGCTTTGGCACTGGGAGAATTCCCAGTAATGTGAGATAAAGGCAAGGCCTTTCAGCGAGTCCTCTTGGGAGCCACCAGATAGGTTAAAATGATGACAGCTCCTAGGATGTGAGGTCTGTGCTTCTCCTTCCAGCACCAGTACTGGCTGGTATCAGTGGTGTAGGCTAGACCACCACTGGGCGGCGAGTAGGGGTAGAAGTGGAGTAAGTTTGAATGCTGTAAAGTTCATGGTTACCAAGATTCAACTGTTTTTTCTTTTTTTCTTTCTTTCTTTTTTTTTTTTTGGTACTGGGAATCTAACTCAAGACCTTGTGGTAGCTAGGCAAGAGCTCTACCCCTGAGCTAAATCCCCAGCCACCAGCTGTTTTTTCTTAAGTGTTCCTGTGGCCACTGCAGGCTTCTGATTAGTCTCCAGAGTCCCAACAAGTTGATTCTAAGGTTTTTACCAATTTTGTTTTTCATTGCTTTAAGGTATGGATGGACTTGTGGAGCTCCTAGTTCTGCAAAGTCACTTAGAATAGTAAGGGTGGGGCTGGGAATATACCTTCCTAGCAGTTCCCCCATGCTTCTGATGTGCTGGTCCATCATCCACTGTGAAAACACTGAGCTGCCCTATGTCTCCCTCCAGGTATCCAAGATTCCTCACTGATAGGTTGTCCTGTTCTAACACCAATTCAGACTTGCCTATCTTTTTTGCTCTTGTTGCTACGTATAGCCACAGTTCTCAGAAGTGCCTGATGCAGAACAGCTCGGCCTCATCCTGTCTGGAAGCACAGAGACATCTTGGGTAGTACATGTAAAGGGGGATGGAGCTACTCTTCAGCACTATAGGAAAAGGACCCCTGGAAGTCTTGGCGAGGTCAAAGTCATCAATGTTATTAATGCACTCTTTTTTATAGGATTCTCTGGGAAATGCAAGCCCTTCACAGAAAAATGCGTACCTGCAAAACAGTTTGCATGTAAATTTAGAAGGTTCAAGGTTCCTCTGAAGAGTTTATGTGGATACCAGAGAACCTGTAACAGAGACAAGAAGGTAGCCTGGAAAATCAAGCACTGCGGGTTTCTCTTTTTCCACATCAGTGGTTCTCAACCTCAGCTGTGCAGCAAAATTTTCTGGAAGCTTTGTTCAAAGCAAAGCAAAATAAAACCTTTTCATCGTGGAAACATGGAACACGCAGAGCCATAACACAAAGGGGGGTATAGTGCACCCCACTGTACCCACCTCCACCCAGGTCGCACAACTGTCAAAGTCAAGGGAAGATAATTTTGTTGACGACCACCTGTATTCAGATTCCTCACCGTTCCTGTGAATGACACTGCGGTCCTTTAAGAGAGAAAACTGCCCCCATTTTTCACATACCACAATAAAATTTTTACACCTTTAAAATTTTAATTCATCTGTAGCGGTCAGGTTGTCTCATTTACTCTCACATGTCTTTTTGTAGTTGATTCTTTTCACTGTGAACCCCAGAAAAGAGTGTACACATATTGCCCTTGGCTGACGTTTCTTAAGTCTATTTCTAACGTATGGCCACCTCACCCACTTCTCTCCTTCCTTTCTTGACCTTTACTTGACGGACAGGGGGTTTTGTCTTTAAGCACTCAGCCAGCCCTGGCCTAGAACCACGAGGAGGTCACGTCTCCAGGCATGGATAATGGAATGCCTGGTCTGAGAGCAGATTTTAGGTGATGAATTAAAGTCAGGTCGCCACTTAACCAGGTCTGCTGGAAGGCTTGAGGGAGCCACTATTTAGATTTTGTGGAGACTACGGAAATGCAAGAAAGGAGAAACGGCCAAGCAGGAGTCCCCAGTTCCCAGCCCCTGGTTCCAAGGCCAAGCATGATTCGGTCAGTGCTCACGGCCCTAACGCACCCCTTTTCCTCCTGCAGGCCCAGTCTCCTGAGAGGCCCTCGGCACTGCGACCGCGGCGGGCAGTCTCTCGGCGCACGGCCAGCGCATGGGGCCATGGCCCTGCTCCCCGGGCACACGGAGACCCCCGGCCCGGAGCCCGGCGGCGGCGGTGGTGGAGGAGGCGGCGGAGCGGCCCGCACCCGGCACGTAATCATCAACGTGGGCGGCTGCAGGGTGCGCCTGGCCTGGGCTGCGCTAGCACGCTGTCCCCTTGCTCGCCTCGAGCGCCTGCGGGCCTGCCGCGGCCACGACGAGCTGCTGCGCGTTTGCGATGACTACGACGTGAGCCGCGATGAGTTCTTCTTCGACCGCAGTCCGTGCGCCTTCCGGGCCATCGTGGCGCTGCTGCGCGCCGGTAAGCTGCGGCTGCTGCGTGGCCCGTGCGCGCTGGCCTTCCGGGACGAGCTGGCCTACTGGGGCATCGACGAGGCACGTCTGGAGCGCTGCTGCCTGCGCCGCCTGCGCCGCCGAGAGGAGGAGGCGGCCGAGGCGCGCGTGGGGCCCGCGGGGCGCGGGACGCCGGGCAGCCCGGCACACGCCCTGGGGCCCGGGCGGCTGGAGCGCGGCCGGCGGCGCCTCCGCGACGTGGTGGACAACCCGCACTCGGGGCTGGCAGGCAAGCTCTTCGCCTGTGTCTCCGTGGCCTTCGTGGCCGTCACGGCCGTCGGCCTCTGCCTGAGTACCATGCCGGATATCCGCGCGGAGGAGGAGCGGGTGAGCGTGGGCGCGGGCAGCAGGGCCAAGGGCGGGACGGGGCGTGGGTAGTGGAGGTGCTGGCGGCCTGGCCAAGGCCGGATCGCTATCTCTCAGGCGGCAAGGGGCGGGGGGAGGACGCAGTGGGAGAGTCGGTTGGGTCCCATTGTGGTCAGGGTGATCTTTGCTGTGCACGCCCTGGTTAAGTGACCGCGAGTGAGGTCCAGTGAGCTGTCAGTCTCCAAACTATATTCCATTTCAGGACTGGCACACGTCGTGTCTGTCCTGGTGCCTTCTTCACCAAATCTCTCCAATAGCGCAGCCAAGTGTGGACGAAATGGAGCTAAAAAAATATTCAGTATATTAAGGGTTTAGAATTCTGTGTGTTTAATGCCAAATTTGATCATCCAAGGCCAAGGAGATAGAGGATCCACATTCTCCTAGACCAGCAGCCAGGGCCGGGCCAGCTCTGTGAAGTGTCCACTTCTGGCCCCCACTATGACCTGACTACTAATCCGAGATTGCCAGCATGTGAAAAATGGGCAGAAGTGTCCCTTGTGGGTTTATTGGAGTTCCCATGACAAAGAAGGGGGATAGGAGAAAACCTTGCAGCAACTGTGCAGGTTGTGAATCTTGGGACATTCTGGCCGCACCCAGGGAAGGATGTGCACCAGGTAGGGGTCTGTGGTGTCTGAGGTGTTGGGGTTAGTGGAAAGAAGAACACTGCTGTGTGGATGTCAGTGGTGTTCTCTGGCGCTTGTCTGGGCAATTCCCAGACCTTGCCCTGCAGAGGTTTCCAGGGTCCCACAGTAACCCCTCCCAGGAGCAGCTGCGCTCCACCCTTCCTGCATCCGACTGTCTGGTGGACTCAACACATTATTCAGAGAAACCGGGAGGAACTAAATTAACCAAAAGCATGACAGCCCCAACTCCAGTTTAAATTAAAGTGTAAATTTTAGGATATTGGCTTGGCTTGTTCATTGTTGGGTGTCCTGTGACTGAGCTGTTATTTCCAGTTGTTTTCAGCCAGTTTCTGACTCTGCTCCTCAGGAGCAGTTACTCCATACAGTATAGAGGAGGGAAAAGTCATTTCTGTAGGATCAGGGGATGGGAGAAGTCAGATCTGCTTAGCTAACAAAAGATCTGGGGAATCCCCAAACCCCAAACGTTCTCAGGGTCATCCACTGCTCTCCCTGTCACCCACCTCTTCACACTCCCCAGGTGTCCTCAGTGGGGGTGGTGCAGACCCATGTATCCTCTTTGGAAAGCTGCCTGGCAGTGGAGGAAGAGTTGTAAAAAGAGCTTTCTACTGACAACTTCTGTGTTATGGGCAGGGAGAAAGCGATGGCTTTCACTGGCATATTAGTGATAGACTGGAAGTCAGGGAGCTTTTAGCTGTGCATCTTAGGTGCTGGCTAAGTAAGTCACCTTCTGTCCATTCAGTGGGATATGGAGAACCTTAAAATGCCAGGAACTCATCTGAAAAACTGCTGTTCCTTACCTGTAATTAAACACCTACAGATTAACCAGGCGGATCGTGGTTTCAACACAGACTAAGATGATCAGGTGTTGTAGCTCATAGTCCCTGATGCCCAGCTCCCAGAGGATGACATGTTATCTCACACATCTTCGAAGACCCAGAACCCAAATCTGGCCAGGGTGGCCTTCTGAGGTCTTGAGAAAACAAGGGCAGACAGAGTAGCAGTACCTGGCTTTTGTCCACACCACACATATGCCACCTTGCCAAGATTCTCCTTTGGTGTGTCAGAGGGACAAGGTGACAGTTTCCTTGTGAGACCCACTGCAGTGGGGACTTGTAGAGGGGATACTTAGAAAAGTCTGTTCACTGTACACAACAGGTACTAAATAAATAGGAGGTGTTGTCACTAACTACCAGAAGGAAAAAGTTTCATATTCTGTCAACTTTTTTTTCCTTTAGAAAAATATGCATAAAACTTACCATCTTGGCCACTTTTTTGGCACAGTTGAGTGCATTTAGTATGCTAGAATCATTGCGCAGCTGTCACCCCATCCATCTCTAGGATTTTCCATCTTACTTAAGGAGGAAAGAAATCTGACACATGCCACAAAGGGCGTGGACCTTGAAGACATTATGTTCAGGCAAATAAACTCATTAAAAAAGGCAAATATTGTAGGATTCCTCTTATATGAAATAATTATATTAAGCAATTTCATAGATTAAAGGTGTTTTTTCTTTTGGTGCCAGGGATCGACCTCAGGGCCTTGCGCTTGCTAAGGAAGTACTCTAACCACTGAGCTAAATCCCCAGCCCAGCAATTTCATAGAGACCAAGAATGGTTAATGCCAGGGGCCAGGATGGGGGCAGAGAATCAATTTTGTTTGGGACAGTGACTGTCGTCAGGGAGATGGAGAGCTCTGGGAAAGGACACTGTGGTGATTGAGACCTGGAAGCACCCTGAAGCTGTGCCCTCCATGTTAAGGTGGTGCATTTTGCATTATATGTATTTTACCTCCACACACATATTCATGGGAATTTACAGACTCAGGAGAAGCCAAGAGAGGGGTATTTGAGAAGAAGCTCTTCAAGGCTCTGTGACCATCCATGACTTGAGGTTGTCTTTAGAAGGATATGAAAATTACACACTTTGAGAATCCAAGCGTTAACTGTGGTCACTGAATTTATCCTCACATCCTTACTGTGACTTGGGGGAGTCATTACTCATGGTTCTCGGTTTGCAGATCTCCAGCCCCTTCCCCTAGCAGGGCCATTACAGGTGCTCTGCAGTGTCCCTTTGCTTGAACCTCATGTGGCCATGGGACCCGAGACAGGCTCTGCTTCTTTTTATCCACATGCAGCGGTGCTGGTGTGATGCAGTTGTCGTTCTGTTGCTTATGAATGCCATGTGATGACAAAGTGGGCTGCCCCTAACTTTACCCCTGCTAAAAACAACACAAATCAATTATGCTTTGTTGTGGTTAGTCCAGGCATTGCTGGAGGTAGCAGACAGGACACACCATACAAGAACAAAGACTGGTCCAGAGCCAGAAATGCCAGGACAGGGCAGATTTGACACTTTCAACAGGATTGATCCCCATGTGCTGTATGAGATGGGTGTGCTGCAGGCGGATGTTCTAGAAATCCCGCCAGCCCTCCCTGGAGTGTCCAGGATCCATTAAGTGGCGCTGTTGGGCTGGGGAGAGGGGCTGGACCCACATTCTGACCATCCACAACTGCACAGCCAGGACCCAGCACAGGTATTCATTTTGGTGGTCATCTGGGCAACTGTTCCAGCCCTGACCCTAGCTGCACCTAGGTGAGTCGACCCTAGGGGAGCCAGCAGCCCAGATCTCTCCAGAAGCTTACCTCTCCCAGCCCTCTCTGTGAGATAGGCTGCTCTGGGAAAGCTGTGGGGGCCACCACCTGCCTTTGGTCCCTCCATCCTCCTGCTTTGTCCCTCTTTAATGTAGAGGGCCAAGGGGTTGCCAGGCAACAAGAGCTGCTGCCCATTTGTTGGCCCTACAGCCTGGGGGAAGGGTGGTACAGCTTAGTGAGAAAGGGGCACTGGGCCTGCAGCTGTGACACCATGTCAGCCCTGGCAGGACCTCAGGCTGGTCTGAGGGCCAGTGAGGGTCTCATCTCTGCCGGCCACACAGTGTGCTATACATGGCCCAAGTGCTGCCATGGTGCCTCAAACCCTCCAGCCCCTCGCAGCACCTACAGAGATTCTGTCACCTCCGGACAGGTAAGTGGAGCTGCCAAAAAGTCTTCATCCAGGGCCCAAACTTACAGCACTATAGTGATACCATCAGTAGTGTTAGGCCTGATCAGCGGGAGAGTGAGTTAAATAAACTATTGGGTTGGTGTGGGTGTTGTGGAGGCACAGGCTGGAAGCACCCTCAGGGATCTTCCCGTTTGTTCCATAGCTACTGAAACAAACACTGCAAACTGCCTGGCTTAAAACGAGGCAGATTTATTCTGGTACAGTTCTAGTAGGCAGTGTCCAAAACAGTCTTCTTGGGTGGAATCAAGGTATAGCAGGGCTGGGTTCTTTCTGCAGGCTGAAGAACTATTTCCTGCCCTTGGCTTGCTACCCCTCCTCCAGTATTACCCGAGTGTGTACCCTCCTCCTCCAGGACTACTTGGTTTCCTCTGGTGCTTCCATCTTCCTCTCATGAAGACCCTGGGACCACACCCAGCCCACTTAGGTAACCCAGGATGATCTCCTGTTTTGGGGTCCTTAGTTAAGTACTTGGAATGGTTAATTTTGGTTGTCAACTTGATTGGATTGAGAAACACACTGCCTGTCATGAAAGAAAATGATGAAATTAGTAAAGCCCACTTCTGGGTCTGTCAATGGGTGGTTTCAGAAAGGACAGGAGCATAAGCGCTCTAATACATCAGTGAATTAATCCATTGATGAGGTCATATTTGATGACATTACTGGAAAGCCATGGAACTTAGCCAGTGGCTCTAGTTCAAAGGAGCTGGTCTTGGGCGGTCGTGACCTTAGAGACTACATTTGGTGTCTAGTCTCTCTCCATCTAGCTCTTTCCCAACTCTGCTTCCTGGCTGCCAGGTGGTAAGCAACTTTCCTTCACAACTGACCATGGACTGAAACCTCTGAAACTGTGACACAAAATAAATCTTTCCTCCTTTAAGCTGTGTTTGTCAAATATTTTGTCCCAGCAATGGAAAGCTGACTAATACAACCCACCAGTCCCTTCTCCCATGTGAGGTGATCTATACCCAGATTCTGGGGTGATGACTTGGATACCTTTGGGGGCTGCTATTCAACCAAACACAATCACAATACATTGAAGGGCCAGCCTACTGCCCTGATCCTAGGACAAAGGTCATGGTGCATCCTATGTGAAAAGCCACTATTGCTGCCCCTCCAGAGGAGTCTAGCATGTGCCCACTGTCATGGCACCTGCTTAGGCATCCAGAGGAGGAAGAACATGTGTCGTAGCTCTGTGATGGTGGCCAGGAGAAGTGATGCTGGCTATAGGGATTGGAAGAAGGCTGGCCTGTTCACATATAGCCTTTCCAAAGGTTGGAATGACATCATTTAATTGCCTACATGCTCTTAGCTCCTTACAGCTCCGTAGAGCTTGTGGGACGTGGCTCTTTTTCATACATCTTGTGTTGTGTCCATGATCCCAGAGTAAGCAGATATAGCATGACACAGATGACACAGAGAATCCCACCCCCATGCAAGGGGGTATAAGACCCAAAGCAGTAACTGGCATTCGTGGCACTGGAGATGGCCATTGTGGAAATTACTGTAATGTCTCCTGGGGAGGATTGTGCTTCATTTTGGAGATGAAGGTGAAATATTTCAGGAGTAAAGACTTTATCACGTTCATTTACATCACTAGAACAAGAATATAGGAGAAACAAAGCTGCCCAGTTACCTGTGAAACAAGTACCTCCAATCCTGTGCTGTCCTGAGCAACACGCTTGCTCAGCCTGAGGACCTGATGACAGGTGTCTTATACATCAGGGAGGCACCTGTGCTCTGGGCCACCTGGGGCAGAGGGCCTGGGGGTAGGCCCTGTGCTGGGTCAGCCCTGTCCTGTCCCCTGCAGAGGGAGTGTGCCCTGGGACTGTGCCTGGGCTTCCTGGGACACAGCCTGCCCAGTTCAGCTAGGCCCAGTCCTCAAGGCCTGTTCTGTGTGATCATTTGCTTAGTGACTGTTATCTGTCCCACAAGGTAAAGGTCAGTGATACCCAAACCCACAGTGTTCATGTGGCTGTGAGGACAGGTTATCACTGAACATCTGTGGCCACAAAAGTGACCCTGAATTCTCTGACCCCAAGATCTACATTCTGAAAATTCGTAGCCAGCGCACATTCCTATGGATTTCCCAGACACTGCACTTGGACAGTCATCCCTCTGCAGATGCATCTTAGTTCCAGGTATTGGTGATGACGGGGAGTTTGGAGGGTCAGAGAGGGCGGAACCTGGAAGTGGGTCTCAGCACCCGTTTCCAGATGGAGATGGGGCTCAGTATGAAGGCACTTCTCCAGACTCCTGCCTGCAGCCTTCGCCATGCTGGAAGAGCCTGCATAAGGGGTAGGCATCTTTGCCACTTCTGTGCCTTTGTAGTGTGTCCAGCAAGTCTGCGTCTTCCCTAGTTGGGAATAGAGAATACAAGTGACATCTCCCTCTGCACCATCCCTGTGTTGCTATCCAAGAGTAATGTGAAGTGCCCAGGAGCTTTGGGACCACAGTGCAGGTGTCACATGTACACACAAATGCCAGGACAGCCGGACTGTGGGTGACCCTAACTGGTGTGGAATAACCTGGAAGGAGTGCTACTTCTCCTGAGAAATGTGTGTCTGCTGTGAAACTTGATCTGGCAGCATTATGTCTTTCTGTTGGGATCACAGGTGTTATCGGTGTCCAGGAAGTGCCCAGGTGTTGGCTTTCAGGCCAGGTACACATTGAACTGTGACGTCTGCATTGAGTGATTGAGAATTGTGCAGAGAGAAGAGTGGACAGACATTTTTATTCATCAGAGAGCGAGAGCTGCGAGATTCCTTCTGTGCGGTGGCAGCTGCTGTGTTGCCTGGAGACAGAGCTGAGCGCCTGCCTGGTCCTGGCGGGCGGCAGGGACAGGCTGTGCACGCCAGCCTGCCAGAGAACAGCCTGTTGCTGCTGAAGGCTTGTGGGTGCAGGGTGTTTTTTTTCCAAATCCATCACTTCCTTTCAGTATATGTCGATTTTGTCCTTTAAACTCACATGACTAAATTAAGGCCAGAAAAATTAGTTATAGATTTCCTGACTGGGATTTTGACTGTTGAATTCACTAAGGGTGGCTCTGCAGCAGCGTTGAGAGTGGTGGCAGTTTCCACTGCACAGTCACACCGCACACATTGCATTCTGTCAGCTTCTTCCAAAGTAAGAGCTTTACTGTCTCTGAGCTGGGTTGGGGTTCTGCAGAGACACACAACAAAAGGATCTGTATGTGGAGATTTACTGCAAAGAATTTGGGGGCCAAGAAGTCCAAGGTCTGTGGTCACAAGACAGAGACACAGCTGACACTCCAGTCCATAGGCAGGCAGGGCTGTCCTGGCTATAGTCAGTTCTGTCTAGGCCTTCATCTGACCACACAAGGCCGCTCACTGGGGAGAGCCAGCGGGTGGACCCAGCCCACTGCACTTGTCAGTCTCATCCAAAAACAACCTCAAAGGTACACACACAGAATAATGTCTCATTGATACAGAGGCACCCTGTGGGGGACACAGAGTGCCCCATCACGTGAGCCCTGACCTTTAGCCTCATCCCACACACTTTGCCTGTGTGGCTAGGAGGCACCGTTCACTGGCATCCCATGAGAATAGGACTGACAGGTGACAAATTGCACTTCTCAACATCAGCAAAATTGTATTTTATATCTGTCAATTCCTGACCCCTGGGTGATCTGTGAGGGTCCCTGACTGGTCTCCTAGGTCTGTAGGTACAAAGTGTGAAGCTGGACACAGCTCATCCTGGAAACCCAAGACAGAGCTGTCCTGGACTAGCGGGTAGGGCTCTTGCATTAGGAATAGATTTCTTGGGAAAGACCAGGAAGACCTCTCAGGCCCCGGGTTTTCTCATCCACAGCAGTGTGATGACCGCTGTGCTAGGGCTGCTACTCTTGGGTCTCGACAAGAGAAGGCCCCTTCTCTTGACCCAGCATCTGAGATGTGCAGTGCAGGTCAACATGGTCTCCCCTGTATCCCAAGGAGCTGGCTGCCCTTCCATCCAGCAAGGGCAAGACAGTGGGGCAGGTGGTTTCACAGGAAGCTGAGGCCAAATATTTGGGCCTCTAGTGTCTGTCAGCAAGAAATCTGGAGCACACTTGGTCTACAGGCCCAGGCAGAGCTTCAGTTGCTTGAGTTCTTGCTGGTCAGTAGCCTGTGCCATCATAGCCAGCGATGACTGCAGCCTGCTGCCAGTGCCCCTGCCAAGCTTCTGTGGTGGGGCGTGTCACAGGGTCTGGCCACAGTCCAGCCATGGTCTGGCCACACACGGGAGCATGGAAGGTGGAGAGCAGGGTCTGTGCTCAGCTAGGGCATTACAGGACCACTGCTTGGTCAGCTCCAGGCCTCATGTCCCCCATCAAACGGGTAATGGGTTTAGCTGGTTTAGCGTTCTGTTTGCAAAGACATGATGCAGGAGTCAGCAGACTTGCAGTGATATTACACAGCGAGTCAGCCCAGAGCAGTGGCAGAGCCTCAAGCTACAGCATGGAGCCAGGGTTCAGGTCTGACTGTCCACTGTTCTCCTCTGTGAGATGGGGTTCATTCCTCTTGTTGCTGAGAAGGTGAGGTGAGTGCAGTATGTGGCAGGGGCTCAGCCTTCACGCTCCACCAGGCTGCATCCATAGCAGGGTATGTCACACACACCCCCACCCGGGGCAGCCCAGCCCACCAAGCTGCCCAGACTTGGTGTGGGAAGCCCAGTCATTGCCCACTCTGGGATTGCTGCCTGTGTTTCATGGGAGCCCCTGCAGGGCCAGATGACTTACTGAGCAGAGGACGAAGGTAAAACTGAGAGCATTTGTTTTCCTCTACTTCCTGCACAAAATTGGCAGGAAAAAACTAGGAGGCTTGTATTTTGGATTTTGGTTTAGCTAGGAAAAAAAAAAAATGTGCTCAAATGCTAGAATAAAGGCTAGGAGATTCTTTTTTCCACCATCTAGCCGAGGTCTTTTGTCTCTTCTTTCACCATAAGAAGCAGAATTTGGTATTGGCCAAGCTCTCAGACTGCTCAGGACCTTAAAACATTTATTTCTCCTCTGAAGCCTCTGTTTCCTCATCAATCAAATGCAGGTTCTTTGAAGAGAGTAGATTGAATGATTCATGAAAATTAGGGGACTCATTTTACCCTTTCGCAAATGAGGGTGCAAAAGCACTGCATGGGACCCCCTGGCAGCAGCATTAGGGGCCTGCCCTCCGTGGGCGGCCTCACCTCTCTGGCTCCAAAAGTTCCTCAGCCACAAGCAGAGTTAGTTGTTGTCTACAGCAATCACAGGAAAGCTAATCAAAACTGACCACGTGTGCAGAGAGTAGGAGACTCTCAGTAGGCATGAGATGCACTAGGATGGCCCCCTCTGCCTTCCCACAGGTAGATGCTGTTAGCAATGCAAAGACCAGCACTTCAGGTGTAGGGAGCCAGCAGGAACAATCTGAGGAGAGAATCACTGCTGTCTCCCTTTCCCATCTGAGCCATCTCCCTTTCCCATCTGAGCCCACGTTCATGTCCCTGCACAGCCTCTAGGGAAGGACTGTCCTGGCCCTGCTGACAGCGGAGCCCAGGAAGACATAGGCAGAGCTGCTGATTGGTGTGAGCCTGTGCCGGTCTCCCCAAGCAGCCCACACTGGGTGGCCCCTGGTGCACCCTGCTGGTGCCCCATGCCACTCTCAGGGGATGAAGAGAAGAAGAGAAGCAGACATGAACAGAGAAGGGAGCTTGCACCTTCCCTGCCACCTTTCTGGGGTGGAGGGGGATCGTGAGTTTGCTGAAACAAGCCATTCCTTGCTAACTGTCAGTGCCTATGCTGGGATCCTCCGTCCTCTCTGTACCTGCCCAGCTTGAGGTAGCTATGATACTACTGAGAGCTTACTGGAAGTTAAGTGGAAATGGAAGGATTTCTCCGAGTGTGTATGTATGATTTCATTGCCTCCCAGCATTTCCCTAAATAGGATTGAATTATTTTGACAGCTATGCTGCATTTTTTAGGGAACTGAATTCATCTAAGCATAAATTCATCAGGCACAATTCCTTTGAGGGAAAAGACTCAAGAAGTTGGAATTGAGATGATTTTAGGCTCCACTTAAGCCTGAAATATTAAAGTATAACATGAAGGATGTTTTTAATGAGAGGACGTTAACCGTCGTAATTCACCCAGCTGGCTGTTTCCAGATGAGAAGCATGTGCTATTTCACAGAAACTATTTCCTTGTCAGGACCATGAGAAGAAGACCTGCGTCCACTGGGGACCCTGTCTGCTGGGGACAGAAGGTGTCATTCAGTGCAGGCCTGCTTTGAAGAAACCCTGCTTCCCAGATAGGCAGCAACTGTTTTCTGAAATGACATAGACATGTGTCTTGAGAAATCAACCTGTCACTTCTGTGGGAGCATTAGTATGGGCACAACACCCAGAGGAAGTAACCACACCTGAGATCCTGCCACCTCCCTGGTCTCCATCCACTGACCAGGGTCCTCTGCCTTCCATCCTTTCTGTCTCCCATCCAGCCTAAAGAATGTGCCAACGCTCAGAAGTGTTTTTCTGATCATAATTGAGTACTTGTTCTTTAAGAAGGATAGAACAAACAAACAGTTCACAGAGCAGGATGAAATGAACCTGAGAGGCGGCGACCAGTAGGCTTCTGTTTGCTGCTGTTCTTCTTTGTGACTCTTTACACCACTGCGAAGGTGGCCCATCCGCAGCTGGTTAGCCATCTTGTTTTCCAGCAATATAGCCCTAAGCAGCGGTGGTGAACCTGTGGCATGTATGCCGCAACAGCCTGTTTATTATCACTGAAAGCTCTAAAAGGTTTGCCGTCACTGCCTTAAGCCCTCTCCTAAAACATCCCTACCGTGTCTGCGCAGCCCTGTCATGTTGCTGTTGTTCCCATTGCCGCTCTTGTCTCCAGGTCCTTGCTGTTGTGGCTGATTCTAGGGTAAACATTCTTCTTGTCCACAGATGATTTCCGAGGTGTTCAGTTATCCAGTGCCTTGCTGCTTGTGACCCAGGCCTTGGTGGCTCCCACACTGTGCTCCTCAGAGGCCATGCCATTCTGTGTCACCTCACTGACATGTCTATGTCCCTGGCCACTGCGTCCACCCAGTGCTGGGATCCTTACAAAAATACACCTGTCTAAAAAATATGCTATAACTTCCTAAATTTCCTTTCTATTACTAGGAGGTAAACCTCTTTTCACAAGGTTATCTGCCGATTACCCTGCTGAGAATTTCCTTCTCTTCATTGTTCTTGATTCTCTGTGTGCATAGCAGGCATCCCCCAGTACAATCAATCACACCTGTATCTGTTGCCCTGCACTGAGGATCAGCAGTTGCCAGCCCACCACATCCTCCGCCCAAACACCACCTCCCTCACTGGACATAGTTTCTCTCCATCACCCACTTTCCCTGGACGTGCAGCTCTGCGAGCCCCACATCCTCCTCCTTCCCTTGACCCCTTTGTGAGCCTTCCCGGATCATCTATCTGCATTCTGCAAGAAAGTTCTTTGCTTGTGCCCATTTTAAAATGGGGCAGAGCCAGCCTCACACTGTCTGTCAGTAGCCCTCAGGTTCATGATCATGACCCTAGAAAGGAGGCATTTTGTCTCATTATCTTTGCATTCCCAGACAGCACTGCACCCCCTGACTCTTAGGAAGTTACTGAATCCGCTCTTTGCACTTTGGAAGACAAAGTCTGGGAGGAAAGTGCTGAGGGCCGTAGTAACAAGTCATTAGAAAATGTGGAGGTACCCAGTGTGCTGTTGTCATTGCCCAGGACACCCTAGATTCAGAGGGGGTGGATTTAACATGAAGACAGGAACTATGACCAGATCAGCCAGTGAAATCTCACCCGTCTGGGGCCAGGTGGAAAATTACTGCTCCCAGGTCCCAACTCTGCAGAAGTCTCGGCATCAGATGACTGTGGGGGCAGCTTCAGGACCTTGATGAGGACATCCTGGGCATAGCCACCTGTGCACAGAATAGGTGTCCCCAGGGACCACCCTCTGCACTGCCTACATCAGAGGTCAACAAGGAGGCGGGAGGACAGGTGCTACACTGATGACCACCTCGGGAGCACTGAGCCCTCAGCAGCCACACATAGGGACTTGCCCTGTTTCTTTCCCAAAGCTTGATTTGATTTGAAGCTTTGTTCCCCTGGGCAGCTGTGCCTGTGGGTGCTGTGCATCACTCTGCCCCCCATCACAGGCTGAGGGGAGGACTCTGAAAAGAGAGAGAAGGAGAGGAAGGGAAAGGGAAAAGAAGAAAGCAGGCAGGCTGGCTGGAAACCACCTCAATAAGAACTGCAGAGACATTTCTGAAAACTTAGCACTAATTTCTAATAAGCTTTTAGTAAAATTGACATAAACAAGTTCTTCATTTTAAAAATGATATTTATGATGTGCATGGCTAAATAAATATAAATGTTCTCTTCATACATAAAATTCTAGATCTAGATTTACAAGTTCACTACTGTCAGTAACCGTGACTCTTGATTGTAAGATACTAGAGCTGCTGCCCCTAAATTCTGAGCAGTACTGGGATGCCTGTTCTGGGGAAGTGTCCTGAACATAAACTTTACCAGATCCTTCCCAAGACCCTGAGATGGAGCTGTAATTGCACCCATGCAAGGTTTCCCTGCCCTGCCAGAGCAGCCTTTGGTACATATTTTACTCATTATCTCATTTGCCTCATTATTTGTAGATCAAATGAAAATCCAAGAGAAGTAGCTGAAAATACATTAGAAAAAAGTGAATTTGTCAAGGTGGCTGGCTACAAAATAAATATGCAAAAATTGATCAATTCTCTGTGTACTATCCAAAATATAAAATTGAATGGGAAAACTAGTTACTGTTAGAACACATGAGGTTCCCAGGGATGATCTTGGCAAGGAAGTTTCGGTATCTACAAGGAAAAGCACAGTGTAGCACAAAGGGTGTGAGGATCCAGACCCTTAAGGGGAGACTATCAAGGGCCTAGATGGAAAAGATACACTCAGATTTAATGCACATATGTTATGCCATCAGTCAAAAATACAGCAAGTGTATTTGGACCCTCTTAAGAATCTAGAAAAGATACACATGGAAGATAGTCCTATAAATTCTAGGGAATAAAGAGAAACAGTGATTTGGAGGGGACCCAGTTATCTGTTGCTGTATAACCTGTGTCCCAACCCAGCAGATCCGAGCGGCAGTCACCAGTTGGTAACTGATTGGCATTTGGGCCTAGATGACTGGCTCTGTCCCCAAGGCATCTGCCAGCTCAGTCAAACATTTGGGCCTCACAGGGACACCTGGTACGACGCTGTTCTCATCTTCCAGGAGCTGGCCCAAGTGGAATTCCTGTGCACCCACACACCATCCCACCCCACCACCCTGCTGGCCCAGGGCCATTGAGGACATGGGAAGACAGAGGTCCCTGGGTACACTGTAGTAATATCTACATCCCACTACACATCAGAACATAGTGTAAGTAAAATTAAATATATACTCAGTAAAAACAGGTAGTGGAAAATACTATAAGTAAAATTAAATATATACTTAACAAGGACAGACATTGGAACATATTAAAGTAAAATTAAACAAAAATATGCTTAGTAACAGCAGATATTGGAATATACTATAAGTAAAATTAAACAAACATATACTTAGTAACAAGAGTGTGTTCACTGTTGCAGTATAACCATGATACAATACAGAAATAGATGCTCCAGCCTGTGTGGGCATTTAGTACAAGAGGTGAAGTATTTGCAGATCAGCGAGGAGAGCACCACTGTCTCAGTAGATGCTATTTAAATAAATTCCAGATGTGGGAAACTAGGAAAAACTAAATCAGTACATTTAGCAAAAGAAAATATTGGTAAACATATTTTCCCTTATGGGTGTTGAAGAAATCTTTTTAGGTCTGGGAAGAAAGCCAGAAACCACAGGGGAGAAGACATTTTTAATGTAAAAATCAAAATCCAATGGTAGCGTTCATCCAGATTGAAATAGTTAAAGAAGTATAAGATTAAAATTGCCAAACTCAGGGCTGGGGATTTAGCTCAGTGGTTAGAGCACTTGCCCAGCAAGCGCAAGGCCCTGAGTTCGATCCTCAGCACCAATAAAATAAAATAAAATAAAATAAAATTGCCAAACTCATTCTTGGAATCCAGCATTACTTTAATTCCAAAACTAGACAAGGACTCAACTGAAAAAGAAAACTACAGGTCAGTCTCTTTTAATCAACATAGATGCAAGGTTCCTCAACAAGATACTAGCAAACAGAATACAACAAATCATCAAAAAGATCATACATCATGACCAAGTAGGCTTCATTCGAGGGATGCAAAGATGGTTCAACATATGCAAATTAATAAATCTAATATGTCACATAACCAGAACCAAGGACAAAAATCACATGATCTTCTCAATAGACACAGAAAAAATCTTTGACAAAACTCAACATCCATTCATTAAGACCTTGGAGAAAAAGTTACGGAAGGATCTTATGAGATTGAGAATCTAAGAAAAGCCATTTATGACAAAGCTTCTGCCAAAAACATATTGAACAGGGAAAAATGAAAAGCCTTTCCTCTAAAATCAGGAAAACCACAACAATGTCTGCTATCACCACACCTGCTCAATATAGTAATTGTGAATGTAAGCAGAGCTGTTAGACAAGAAAAAGAAATAAAAGGGATGCAGATGGGGAAGGAAGAAGTCAAACTATTTTTATTCACAGATGACATGATCCTTTACATAGAAGACTCAAAAAAGTCCATAGAAGACTTCTAGAACTAATACACAAACTCAGAGAGGTAGCAGGGTACAAAATCAACCCCAAAATCAATAGCATTCTTATACAACAATAATAAATCTGCTGAAAAAGAAATCAGGAAAACAATGTCATTCATAATAGCTTCAAGAAAAATACCTAGAGATTAACCTTAAAAGGTGAAAGACTTCTAAAATGAAAACTATAGTACTCTGAAAGAGGAGATTGAAGAGAAGAACATCAGAAAATGGAAAGGTATACTCTGTTCTTGGATAGGCAGAATTGATTCTTTTTCTTTTTTTGGTTTTTTTGAGACAGGGTCTCACTATGTAGTCCAGGCAGGGCTCGAACTCATAGCAATCTTTATGCCTCAGCCTCTCAATTTTTGAGATTATAGGCATGTGCCACAACACCTGGAGGCAGAACCAGTATTATCAAAATGGGCATACTGTCAAAACTCATATATAGATTTTATGTAATACCAATCACAATACCAGTAGCATTCCTCACAGAAGTAGGAAAAAAAATCCTAAAATTTGTAGGGAACCAGAAGCAATCCAGAATAGCTAAAGCAAACCTGGATAGCAAAAGCACAGCAGGAAACATCAGAGTCCCAGATTTCAAACTATATTACAAAGCTACAATGATTTAAAAAACACAGCATGGTATTGGGACAAAAACAGACATGTTGATCAGTGAAACAGAAGAAAGGAAGCAGAAACAACCTCAGGCAATTCAGTCATCTGATCTTTGACAAGAGGCCAAAAATAGGCTGTTAATAAATGGTGCTGGGAAAACTGATTACACATATGCAGAAGATTGAGTCTAGACCCATTTCTCTCATCATGTACTAAACTAAAATCAAAATGGATCAAATATATAAATATTAAGATAGGCACACTTAAACTGCTGGTGGATAAAATAGAGAAAACTCTTGAAGATATAGGCATAGACCAAGGATTTTCTGAACACAAGAACATCAAGAATCAACAAGTAAAAGTATATAAAAATTTTAAAACTTCTGCAAAGGAAACAACCAACAGAAACAAACTACAGAATGGGAAAACATTTTGCCAGCTACTCCTCTGACAGAGGTCTAATATCTAGACTATATAAAGAACTCAAAAAAATTAGAACTAAAAAAAAAATCAAAAAATGGGCAACTGCAATGAATAGACACTTCTCAGAAGAAGTACAAATGACCAGTAAATACATGGAAAAAAATTCAACATCTTTGGCGCTGAGAAAAATGCACATTAAAACAACACTGAGATTCCAACTTACCCTAGAAAGAACGGCTATCATCAAATCAGGGCTGCTGGATTTAGCTCAAGTGGTAGAGTGCTTGCCTAGCAAGCACAAGGCCCTGAGTTCTATCCCCAGCACCAGCACCCCACCACATAAAAAAAAGAAGAGAAAAAAAATCAAATAATAAATGCTGGTCAGGCTTCAGGGAAAAAGGAACTCTTACATTGTTGGAGGGAATGTAAACTAAAAACCACTATGGGATCAGTATGGAAATTCCTCAAAAAACTAAAACTAGAAATTCCATTTGACCCAGCTATTCCCCTTATAGGTATCCCCCTGAAAGAGTTAAAGACATCATATTACAGAGATACATGCATACCCATGTTTAGAGCAGCATAACTCATAACAGCTAAATCTTGAAAGCAGTCTATATATCCATCAACATATAAGTGGAGAAAGAAAATGTGGTATTTATACACAATGGAGTACTAAGCCATAAAGGATAAATTTGAGTCTCTAGTAGGAAAATTGATGCACCTAGACACCATAATATTAAGTGAAATAAATCAGCCAAACAAGGTTAACTATTGCACAATTTCTCTTACATAAGAAAGCCAAAGTATAAATACTTTAAAGACCAAAAGAACAGATAATACAAAAGAGGGAGATAGATCCTTTGTAAATGCGAAGGGGATCTAGAGATGAAGGGAGGCATAGGAAGAGGAGGGCGAAAGGAAGTAAAAAGAATTAAGACATGTTATGTACATGTACCAACTCCCCATGATGAATGTAATCATTAGGTACTGAAAATATGCATTAATAAACATAAAAATAAAACTGCAACATATATGGCAAAGGGCTCATGTTCTCAAATATAGAAGAAGTTCCAATAAATTAATAATAACAGCACCACAGTGGAAGGAGGGCCAGGCACATGAACCAGAAGTGAAGATCAGAAGTGGCCATAGAGCTGGGTGTGGTGGCACATGCCTGTAATCCCAGCACTCGAGAGGCTGAGGCAGGAGGATCGCTGCAAGTGTGAGGACAGCCTGAACTACATAGTGAGACTCTGTCTCAAAAAATCCGAAAGGAAAAAAAAAGAAAAGAAAAAAGAGTTGGGGATCTAGCTTAGTGGTAGAGTGCTTGTCCAGGAAGCACAAGGCCTTGAGTTTGATCCCCAGCACCCCTGGCCAGAAAAAAAGAAGTGATCATGAACACAGAAAAAGACATTTATGGTAAAAAGATACATATCAGACAATAAGCTATCATTTTGCTTATCCCATTAGCAAAGACTGGAATACCTGTCCACATGCAACGTATGTGAGGATGTTCGGAAGCAGGCCTTCCATGTGGGGATGGAGGTGCCTGTCCAGAGAAGGAGTATGTGTGCATCCCATCAGGAAGTCCATTCTGGGAACTCAGGTATGAAATGAAAGGCGTTGAAGGCATAGGTTGTTCCCAGACTCATGTATAATAGGTTAACATTTGAAACAACACATTACATTATCTTCTATAGTTTCTGGTTGTGGCAGTCTAGTTAATTTAAACCAACCCTTTGTCTGCAGACAAAGAGCTCTGTGGACTGAGCTGGGCACAGAGCCCAGAGCAGAGGAGGGAGTAAGCGCATCCCATCCTTAATAAGTGCCACAGCTGTAGGATGCAGCCCTCAGGACATAGCTAACATCTATGAAGAACCCTAGGCTGCAAATTGCCCTTGTTAGGCCCAAATGAAAATTGAATGTGTGATCTGGAACTCTGCTGCACTATGTGGGACACCCTTTCTTTGTACCTGTAGGAGGCATCACTGCCTCTAAATGTCCTGTCCTTGCTGTCCATACCTCCAGTACCTTAGCTCACTCCTTAAAGTGGGCGAGTGAGTGCATGAAGCTCCCAAGAGCACAGTAGAGCTCACAGGTGCAAATGGCACACTGTCATCCTCAGTGTGCACCGCCACCATGCGGGCAGTCACCAGGCCCATGTTCTTGTTTGACACATAGTATCCTTCTTGGTGTGAACTAGCAAACATATGCCAGCGCCCTTCAAGGGCCAGGTTCAATTCAGCCAGGAGCAGCTTTGCGCAGTGGCAGTATCGTAGCCAATGAGGTTTATCCGAGGCGCAATTATTGCTAATTGATTCAGCCAGGAGCAGGCAGAAGTTAGGGATGCTTGTAGCAGCGTTTCTTGTTTCTTTAGGTATGACAGCACAAAACTAGCTAACAAGGGATTGGCAGGAGAATTAATTGACAAGTCTACTTCAGCACAAATAATTTGAAATGAGTAATTCATTATTTCTGCATAAACAACTGCAGTGCTATTTTTACATCATTGGTTCTCTCCAGTAGGAGAGACATTCCTCTGACATTCCTCTGCTACTTGTCTGTTGCATTACCAGATTTAACTACAAGAGCTCTTTTCCAGAGATAATTGAAAAGAAAACCTCAATTAAGTTCAAAGTCAAATTGTTATGTATTTATAGTTAGTGAAATTAAATATTTCTTCCAGGTACTTATGGGAGGTAAAGATGAAATCTGCACACAAAGTCATTAATGAGTTAGTGAGGACAGTGGAGTTTAGCTTCCATGGTGTCCACTCTGTGAGTACCATGGGCTCAGGACTGTGGACCGCTCATAGCTGAAGGTGGCACTGCTGCTGACTGTTACTCCTGGCCACATGCAGCAGATGGTTGGACTGACGAGATGGGAATATAGCTGGGCCACAGTTGGAGGGATGTGGGAAGTATAAGAACATAATTATACACCAAGTAGACTCCCAGACACCCAGGAGGGAAGTCGCAGGCTTAGGGTGTCTGGAAAGCAACTGCCCTGTCATGCTGGACCCTCGTACTTGGCCCTTAGGATCTCCCTGTCCTCACACTTTCATTTGACCTATGGAGAAAGATGCTCAGAGTTCGGAGTTGGCAGTGCTTCCTGTCAGGCAAATGCCACTGAATTTTTGATAACAGGAGACAAAGGGAGGATGAAAGGGAGCCTGTGTTAGACACCTCGGAGCACCATGGGAAGAAAGTGTAGCGAGGGGCAGCATGTCCCAGAGCCCCACAGCTGTAACACCAAGGAAACTCGCCTGGTCCTTCTGTCTATGTTCACAGGAAATGAACAGTGACAACATGAACACTCTGTCTGCAGGGACTTTGCCTTCTGGGGCAGTTCCCCAAACTGTTCAAGAGTCAGTTTGTCCTGGTCCGAGCTGTAAGAGCCAGTCCAGCCCTCTGATGTCTGCTCCTCTCTGCCTGGCAGGGGACTTCTGGCTCAGTACCCAACCCATCCATTCTTTGTCATGGAAAGATCTTATTTCTCTATCAATTCTGAAAGATAGTTTTTGCAAGATATATTAGTCTGGGTTGGAAATTGTTTTCTTTTAGAACTTAAAACACTTTACTTCAAGCTCTCCTGGCCATTAAGGCTTGTATTAATAAATCTGTTGTAATACTAGTGGGTTTATCTTTGTAAGTGATCTGTTGCTTTTCTCTAATAGCTCTTAAGATTCTGTCCTTATGTTGGAATTAGATAAAAGTAACAGAAAAAAACCTAACAATTGGACATCCAGTTGCTGTAGCCTCATGGTTGAAAACAAGATAAAGAAAAAGCAGATAGCAAAATAAAGGGGAAAAAAATCAGTAGAATAAGTGGTTTCTTTTCAGCTTCTGCAGTATTGGAATCCACCAGATATGGGGGAAGAATAGTGAGTCAAAAAATATGGGGGAAAAATAATATTTTCTTTCCACGTCCATGTTTTTGTGTGTGAATGCTGAATTTCCCTGCCTTTTCTGCTGGGTGTGGTCAGTCAGTGGTGCCAACTCCGAGGCTGCAGTCACTCCAGTTGCTCCCAGTTTCTGTCCCTCTGTGTGCCCCAAGTCACAGCTTTCTCTGCCTAGCTTTATAGCCTGTGGGTTTATGACGTGTACCCACCCGCTCCAGAGGCCCATCTGTCCATATACCCCAGGTTGTGGCAACTCTCCTAGCCAGGGTATGTCCCTGCTCACATTGGCAGATGGGGAAAACAAACAAATCACTGAGTTCTGTGCTGGGTAGAAGCAGCCAGGCCGGGTAAGGATGTCAAGCAGTCCACTGGACTTGATGCCAGCACTCTCAGGCCCAGCCCCCTCCAAAAACCACACTCGACCATCTCGGCTTTCCAAATTGGAGGATGGGATCCTCGTGTCTTTCCTGGCCTTGCTTAAACTTCTTAAAGGGTCTGTGTCTAGCCTGCACCTTCTCTGTGACTATCCCTTGTGGTAGAGTGATTCCAGAAACCCTGAAGTGTAGTTGTTCTATAACTCGATCTTAAACAATTAACCCTGTCCAAAATGGCTCCTGATTAAATCCTCTCAAGTAGGGTAGCTGCTGCACTGGATTTCTTCGCAACTCTAGCCTGGCATGTGGCAAGAGTCACTTTTAGAGTAAAACCCCTCACTGTTCCTGCAGTTAAAATAATTGTGGGCTTTTGTTGGGGATAGCACTGCTGGTCACAGCTGTTGTTTCTCTCTGGAGCTGCTGACCCTCACGGGCTTACATTGTACCTTGTGTGAGCAGAGATTGTTCACCTCCCTGGGAGTCAGGATGAGCTTCCTACACTTTTCATTCTTTTCTCTGCATTGTGCTCTGTTTCTCCAACTTCTCTGTAGTTCGTAGTTTTCCTATCAGCTCCCTCCTGATTCCCAGATATCTAGTATTTTTTCACTTCACTAAGTTGTTTCCAGGTATCTCAATTCCAGCTCCCAGAGAGGTTGTATTTTGCAGCTGTTCTTCACGCTGCCTTTTTTTCCAACTGATTTTATCAGAGTGGAAAGGCAACGGATAGAGAAAGAACAGCCTTTTCAACAATGAGGCTAGAGCAAATGGATGTCCACATTCAAAAACAAAAACACAGTCCATGACTTATATTTTATACAAAAATTCAACTCAAAATGATCTATAAACCTAAAGTATAAAATGTAAACCTATAAAACTTAGAAGAAAACAATCTTTGCTTATGCAGATTAAGCGAAGAGTTCTCAGGTATGACATCAAAAGCATGATCTATAATAACACTAATAAACTGCACTTCATCAAAATTAAACACTTTCATCTGGAGAATGTTACAAGAATAAAAACAGGCCTTTGTCTGGGAGAAAATATTGGCATACTGCAAATATGACAAAGGACTCACACTTAATTAACTCAACTGTAAGAAAATTCAGTTTTAAAGGGAACAGAAGAAGACAGGTATGATGGCATAAGCCCGTAATCCCAGCTAGTTTAGAGGCTGAGACAAGAAGATTGTGTCAGTCTTGTCTGGGAAATTTAGCAAGAACCTTTAGAGAAAGTGTAGGGGTGGGGAGAAAAGAGAAAAGACTTGAGCAGATGTTTCATCAAAAAAGACATGCAAGGGTTAGGGATTCAGCTCAGTGGTAGAGCACTTGCTTAGCAAGCACAAGGCCCTGAGTTCGATCCCCAATACCAAAAAAAGACATACAAATGGCAAATACATCAAAAGGTGCTCAACTCTTTCAGCTATTAGGGCCATGCAAATTAAGCCCTGGTGAGATATCACTCATATGTTAGAAGGGCCATAATTAGAAAAGCAAACAAGCTGACAGTGGCAGGTGCTGATGATAATGCAGAGCAAGTGAAGTGCCCGTGCCCAGCATATGACCATTTGGGAATGGTTAGATGTGCGCTCCTATGATCTGGCAGTCCACGTTCGGGATTTATCCAGCAGAAAGGAAGTGTACATCCACATATACGGTAGGCTTGTTTATGAATGTTCATGCCAATTGTGTCCAGTCCAAAACTGGACACAATTCAAATACATATCCATAATTGGACAGATGGGCAAACTCGGGTACACCTCAGTCAGCAGCAGAAAAGAACTAACTATTGAAACATACAGCAACATGAAGAACCTTTCCGATCATTCTAAATGGGAAAGCCAGACCCAGAGCAGCAGTGTATGATTCCACTCACGCAATATTCTGGAACAGGCATTCTGAATTTGGCTTATTGAATCTTTGACATGCAAGAAATGGGAAAGCATGCAGGGGCCCATACAGCCCTCTGCCTCTCTGTGTCTTCACAATTGTGTGCCTGTGATTGCTCAGATTTCTCATGTTGAACTGTGCTGCTCTCCTGGAAGGCCATCAACCTTCGCTTCTTGGACCACAAGTAGCTGAAGAACTATCAGTTCTTTTCTAGAAAGAAAACTAAAGCAAAGGAGAAGGGACCTATAACCCAAGCTGGGTAACTCCTGAGTACTTTTCACATGAAGACAGTGCACATTGGAGACCAGAAATGGGGTTGTCACTTAAGAAGGATGCAGCGTCTTTTCGTGAGACAGGACGTTTGCTCAGGACTTGTGCTCACATGGATTCCAGACAGAGTAAGCTGGGTAGAGGAAGAGAAAGGCAGTCAACAGGCAGAGCCACACTGAGCTCATGCGCGGGTCTGGCACTGGCTCCCGGGTAGAGCAAGGGCAGTTCCTGTTGCCAGAGCCACAAGGCTGCTCCGTGTGAGAGCCTCCACCTCCAGCTGTAGTGTGGGCCGCATCAGAACAGGGTCAGGGTAGGCTTTGGGGCCTGTACCTCCTCAGCTAAGCAGCAGACCTAGGAGTCTCCTCACCCCTCTACATGAGCCTCCTGCTCCTGGAACCCTCAGTCCCCTTCGGCAGTCACCAGCCTACTGTCTTTCCTGTAGTTTACAAACAGATCACACCCCACCCACTTAAGGCAGCCTTTGGTAGAATCTTCTGTGGCTGCCCAGCACCTCTGTCACCAAAAGATGCCCTTCCAGATTCCCTGATCGTTCCAGCCGTTCTTTTAGCCCTTACCTGGGGACCTGCGCCTGGGCCTGGACTGTGACTCCTGTTTCCCTCCCTGGCCTTGGTCTCTGCCCACTCCAGCACCAGCTGAGGCCTCTCTTGCAATTTAGCATAAACTTGTGCTGCCACTTGGTGCCTCAAGCTGCCCTGCCCACTAGACTGCTCCTCACCCTGCCTGGGCAAGTCCATCCCCTCACCCTTGCCTGGTGGCCCTACATCCTGGTGTTTGGATTTCCAAAACCCTACTCCTTCCCCTTCCCTCCCCAGGGCTCCCAGCCTGGTCTGCACCCCTAGACCCAGTGAGGGAGGGGCTGGACTTGTTCCTCTGGGTACCCACTCCTGTCCAGATGTAGAGCTAAGCAGGTCCTGAGTGTGGATACTTCCCTTCACCCATCTAAGGATGCCCCTGACAGCTCCACACTTCTTGCCTGTGTGAGCGTCAACTTTGGTTTCTCTGCAGGAGTCTCCTGGCACGGAGAAATTACTCTGTGCCCCTTAGTCTGAGACCCAGTCTTTCAGGTACCCATTGGCTCTACCCTGACTCCCCACTGGCTCTCTGAAGGAAGAATTGGCCTCTTTAGGGTCAAGAGGGTGCTGGAGACCTGGCTGACCCCAGAGAAAGAGAAATCTAGATTCCAAGGTCTCCTTTGTTATTCCTTTGTATTTTCTACATAGGGCTGCAAAATGCTTGCAGTTTCTAAAGAGAGCAGACACCTGGGAGACAAACAGGAGCTGGGCCCACCTGGGCAGTGTGTGCTTGCTCGCCAAGTGATTTCCTGGCCTGGCTCCAACAGTGTGATTCTTAGGATGGATTTTCCAGCACATTTCTGTGAATCCAAGGAAACTCACTCTTGGTTTGTGTAGAAACACTATAGGAAACTTGAAACAGGTTATAGGAGTGAAAATTTGGAGCTCTTTGTTAGGGTTACTTCATCCCCCAACGAAAGTGTTTGTAGGGCTCTCAGGGGCCTTCCCAAGCTCCTTGCCTATCTGCCCCAGTTCTGGGACCCCAGACCCTACCCCAACAGAGTGATGGGCGAAAGCTGTCAGCAGGTCCTGAATGAAGCACAGAAAACCACTGAGTAGCCAGAAAGCGGCAGCTCAGCACTGAGGGGGCAGAGCTGAAATCAATCCAGTCATCTGGGGAGCCAAGACCTCCGTGGCAGGGATCCCATCTGACTCTCCTGCCCCAAGACCTGCACAGCTCACAGTTACACACACAGCTCAAGTTGGACTTCTTGGGGCAGCTGCAGCCTGTGGTGTGACCACAGGAAACCACACAGCCAGGAAAAGCCCAGCAAAAGTTGAAGAAAATGACATGGTGAGAGGGGAGTTCAGCCCAGAGGGCCAAGCTGAGTGCAGGCTTATTTTTAACCTGATTTTGGCCAAGTAGGACAGACATGTCAGATCATGATGCATCAGGGTCTGTTTTCTGGGTTGAAAGATCTAGAAGTGGCTTCTCCTGACTAACCTCCAGCTTGTTAAGATGCCCTCCTTCCTCTGGCTCCAACCAGTAGTCTAGCTCACTATATAGTTCCCCCAGGTAGGCCCTCTTCATACATTAGCTGAGTGTGACCAATGGCGACTCAGTGGACACATGCTGCGCCCAAGTCCCCCTGCTCTAAGGTCTCTGAAGCCCCCAGGGACACAGGGTTTGTCTATCCCACTCCCACCATCACCACCATGGGGCCACAGCAGGGAGTGCAGGGAGGCTGAGCCAATGGAGATGGACCAGGCACCTCTATAAAAGCCCAGTGTCTTTGCTGAAACGTCCATCAGGGTTTCAATCCACATCATGTTGTCTGGATTCATAAGCAGCCAAGGCCAAAGCTTTTGCATCCCAGACATCTGAGGATGGGATCTCTAGAAGCAATGAGTAGCAGGCTCTATGGACACAGTCCCTGAGCCCTATAGACTCACCAGGAGAAGCCTAACTGTGGCTGTGGGGCCAGGGCCAGAGGAGGCCATTTCTGCGAGTACAAGCAAGCTACTGTGGGGAGCTTGCTGCAGGAGGGGGCACGGAACCTAGAAACCAGAGGGCCAGGAGCTCCTAAAGTACCAAGGCTGAGGTTCCCTCCCCAAGGAAAGAGGTGACCAGGGGACTTGGAACTAGCAAGTTGGAACAGAGGAGGGTATGGGCTGGAGTCGGATCTTGGCTGTGCTCGGTTGTCAGGTGAGATACAGCAGCTTTAAGAGGTTTGCCTGTGGCTAACACCTTTTCTCTCCTGTCAACAGATGCCTCTAGAAGTCTGAATATACCCCCCACATACCACCCACAGTGTCAGGCAACTGGCCATCCCTCATTTCAGTAGCCCAGCCAGGTACACACTCTAGGATTTGCCTAGAGATTGTTTTTTAATAAAACATTCTATTGAGCTATAATTCCCCTGCCATATAATTCACACATTTAAAGTATCCAATTCTGTGGTTTTCAGTGTATTCACAGACCTGTTTAGCCCTTACCTCAGCCAGTTTCAGGGTAAAGGAAGCTCTGTGACCTTAGGATCTCTCCTCTGCCACCCTGTGCAGCCCCTGCAGCCTCTAATCCACTTTCTGTCTCTGTCAGTTTACTTTAGCTTTCATACGAATGGAATTATGAAGTATGTAATCTTTTGTATCTGGTTTTTCTCACATCGTGTTTCCAACGTTCATTTATGTTAGCATCAGTACTTCTTTCCTCTTTATAACCCAGCAGAATCCCATTGTATACTTACATTTTGTTCATCCCTTTGTCCACTGGTGGTCATTTGGGTTGTTTTACTTCTCCTCTCTTACCAGTGATGCTGCTCTAAAACTCATGTACACAGGGCTCTGTGTAGACATATGCTTCCCTTTTTCTTGGACCAATACCTTTGAATGGAGTTGCTGAGTCAGATAGGAACTGCAAGAAAGTTTTCCAGAGTACTGGGCCATGTTACATTCCTACCAGCAAAGTTTGAAAATTCCAGTTTCTCCATCTTCTTTCCAATGTTTAGCATTGGACTTCTTGATTCGACTCTTCTACTAGGTGTGAAGAGAAACTCATGGTGGTTTTTGTGCATTTCCCTCATGCCTAGTGATGTCAAGCATCCTTTCATTCCTCCATTGCTTATTGGCTATTTGTTTATTAGCTTCTTAATGCTTTTTATTTTTTCTTTAAGGAGTGTTCTAACACTGAGCTGCTTTTTTTTTTTTTTTTTTGAGACATAAGGGATTGAACCCAGGGCCTTTGTAATCAATTACATCTCCAGTTTTTGTTGTGTGTGTGTGTGTTTGGTTTTTTTGGTTTTGTTTTGTTTTGTTTTTTTATCTTACTTTTCGAGACAGGGTCTTGCTAAGCTGCCCAGGCTGAGCTCAAACTTGTGATCCTCCTCTCTTGGCTTCCCAGAATCTTGGGATTACAGGCATACCTCACCATGTTATTTTGCAGGGAATTATTTTCCTTAACTTCATTTTTAGATTGTTCATTGTAAGTATGCTACGGAAAGAAATTATTTTTGTACACTGATGTTGTATCTTACAACCTTGTTGAACTTATCTGTTAGCTGTAATGGGTTTTTTAGTGAATTCCTTAGGTCATGTCACCTGTGAAGAGTCTTGTTTCTTCCTTTCCAGCTTGGATAACTTTTATTCCTTTCTTTTACCTGATTACTCTGGCTATAACTTCAGTAGTGTTGAAGAGTGACAAGAGCAGGTGTAGTTGTCTTGTTCCTGATCTTAGTGGAAGGACCCAATCTTCATTTGTATGATGTCAATTATGGGTTTTTGTGGGTGCCCTTTAGAGGAAGTTTCTAGCTTGTTGTCATGAAAAAAAAAAGTTGGATTTTGTCAAAATCTTTTTTCCTGTATTGATACGATTATGTGATTTTTCAGTTTTATGATTATAATGTATTATATTAATTGATTCTCAGATACTAATCTTCCTTCCCTGGTTAAACCCAACTCAGTCACGGACTCTTGATTCTTTTCATTTGCTCCTGAATTCAGTTTGTTACCATTGCAGGGGCAGGGGGCTTCTTACATGGGTATGCATGAGTTTTCTGTAGTTTTCTTTGCTTATGACAGCTTTGTTTGCTTTTTAATCACGGTAAATACTGGCCTGGCAGAGTGAGCTGAGACTCCAGTGTATGGCTGTTGTTTGTGAAGACCTGATATTAGCATTCTGTTGGCAGATTCCAGCCGCAAAACTATTTGGCCCTGGAGTTCCTCTGTGGGTAGTTTATCAATTGCTGACTCATTCTTTTCACTTGCTTTAGTTCTATTCAGATAGTGTTTCTTTCTAGCCCCATTTCTGTGGTTTCCCTCTCTAAAGTTTATGCATTTCATCTGAGATACCCAGCTGGTCACCACCATTATCTGTAGTGCTGCTTATGGTCTCCTCTACTCCTTTTCGGACAGCAACAATGTCCCTTGCATATCTAATTCTAGTAGCTTGAGTCCTCTCTCTTTCTCCTGGTCACACCAGCTAGAGATTTGATTTGTCAACTCTGTAAATCTTTTCAAAGAATTAGCTTTTGGTGTCAATGGTCTGTTTTGTTTCATTCATTCTTGTTTTAACATTTATTGCCTTCTTTCTACTTGAAGGTTTTATTTGCTTGTCTTTTCCCAGTTGCCTTAGGGTGACAGGTTAGGTTATTTGGTAATTTTCAACTTTTTTTCTTCCTTATAGGCATGGAGGGTCATCATGGGTTCTGGGTTTTAACTTTCCAATTTCCCGGCTCAACAGAGTGCATCAGCTCTCATGCCAATTAATGTCCAATTAAATCTTTTTTTGAAAAACTGTCCAATTAAATTATTTTTAAAATTTTTTATTATTAATGCATGTTGGTAACACAAAATGTTGAGGTTCATTTTGGTACGTTAGTGCATGCATTAATATATTGTGGTCTTTTTCTATCCCATTACCCTCTCCTTTTCCTCCCCTGTCCCTCTGACCCCCTTCAATATCCAATGGTCTACTTCCAGTTTCCTGTCATCTCTCCTTTATTTGTTTGATTTCTCATATAAGAGAAAATATGCAGACATAACTTTCTGAGTTTGGCTTATTTCACTTAACATGATGGTCTGCTGTTCCATCTTTTTTTTTTTTTTTTTAATAGGAATTGAGCCTTTTCAACAGGACTCCTTCCTATCCGCCACAGGGCAGCACGCTGTCCCAACTGCATGTCCCCTCTCCTCTCCAGGGCGAGCGCTCTCCCAACTGCGTGTCCCCTCTCCTCTCCAGGGTGAGTGCTCCACGAAGTGCCATAGCCTCTTCGTACTGGAGACGGTGTGCGTGGCCTGGTTCTCCTTTGAGTTCCTGCTGCGCTCGCTGCAGGCCGAGAGCAAGTGCGCCTTCCTACGGACGCCACTCAACATCATCGACATCCTAGCCATCCTGCCCTTCTACGTCTCGCTGCTTGTCGGCCTGGCGGCTGGGCCGGCTGGCAGCAAGCTACTGGAGCGCGCGGGGCTGGTGCTGCGCCTGCTGCGTGCGCTGCGCGTGCTCTACGTCATGCGCCTGGCGCGCCACTCACTGGGGCTGCGCTCACTGGGCCTCACTGTGCGCCGCTGTGCGCGCGAGTTCGGGCTGCTGCTGCTCTTCCTCTGCGTGGCCATGGCGCTATTTGCGCCGCTGGTACATCTGGCCGAGCGCGAGCTGGGTGCGCGCCGCGACTTCTCCAGCGTGCCAGCTAGCTACTGGTGGGCAGTCATCTCCATGACCACCGTGGGCTATGGCGACATGGTGCCGCGCAGCCTGCCCGGCCAGGTGGTGGCACTGAGCAGCATCCTGAGTGGCATCCTGCTCATGGCCTTCCCGGTAACGTCCATTTTCCACACCTTCTCGCGCTCCTACTCCGAGCTCAAAGAGCAGCAACAGCGTGCTGCCAGCCCTGAGCCGGCCCTGGGCGAGGACAGCACACAAGAGGACAGCACGCGCTCGGCCACCGCCACCGAGGACAGCATGCCGGACCCCGAGGGCATGGGCTTGGCCGGGGGCGCGCGATCACCCTGAGGTGTTGGGGAGCTTCAGGGACGCCATAACCTCGCGGCTGACAGTGGACCTCGTTCACCCTGTAGCTGCGTGAACTTAGGTCTGCAGCGGGGGCACCGGCCTAGCTCCGGAAAGCCATGAGCTTCCAGCGTAGAGTAACTCCTCACCGTGGACCTCCATTCCGACACCAGGTCCTCAGGTGACCCAGCCTCCTCTAGGGTGGCAAAGTTCAAGCTTTGCATATGGGCATCTGAACTGAGCTTTCCCTGCCCTCCCAGCTGGTCTGCGGACCCATAGCTCATGCCTCCAGAACACCATCTCCTCTACTGAACAGCTCTGAGACTTGACCTCTCTCTCAAGGCCTGGCTGCAGGGGGAAGCAGTTAGAGGAAATGATGGATGGGATCTCCTCCAAGTGGCTCCCGCAGGAACACTGGGGTAGGGTTGGGGGGCTCCTCCCAAAAGTATAAGCCTTTCTCTTCTCCGTTGGGATGGGAAGAATGGAACTTTCCGAATCATGCTGCTTTGTACTCCATTTTAATGAGCTCTGCCACACCTGAACTACTGTAGCCATAAAATGCACCACCCAGGGGGGTCCCACTCTCTTCGGGGCACCCTCCCTGCCCCACTGCCTGGTAGCTTCCAGCAGGGCCCCTGGTGTGGGGGGAGGACCATGTGTGGCCCTAGCAGCTGCAGGGACTTCTGAGATTCCACTGCAACCCAATAAAAAAAATAAATAAATAAAAAAGCCAGCCTCTCCTGCCCAGCTCCTGGCTGAATTCCTCTGGGGCCCTGTCACCTGTGGTCCCTGAGGTTCTCTGTGGGATCCACTGAGTGTGGGGTTCCAGGGGTTAGAGAGGGATTTTCCTGTGATCGTGGGGAAGTCAGCAGAATGTGTATGGCTGGAGTGACCAGAACACATCTGACCTTGCCAGCACCCCCGACTCAAAGCCTAGTTGTTAAGATACCCGGAGTCCAGATCAATGAGCCAGGTTCCCAGATCTGACTGCACAGCAAACCCAGTTTCACAAGGGTCCTGCTCCCCAGGGCACAGCTGGGTGATCTCCCCAGGATGGGCTGGGGCTTCCATGCTGCCCCTGGGTTCTGGCAGGTGGTGTGGGTTGGGCCTCAGCTCCCTGCCCTTGTCTTCCTCCTTCTTACCCCCAGCAATGCACTAGCATGTACACAGGTTCCTGGCTCCACCCATTTAGCCTGCTGGTCAAGGCACAGGGGCAAGGACCCTGGGATGCAGGGAGAGAAGTGATTTGGTCTTGCCAGTGACCAAGCAGCATGCTCCTGGACCAGACGAGGAGGCCAGCAAACATGAGAATCCAGTTCCCACCTGGCTACTTTTCAGGGTGTCCCATTTTCTTCCAGATTCTTATACAAGCTCCTTAAAGCAGAAGGGATACCCTTATCTCAGACTCAGGAGTAGCTCCCCAAGATGGCCCAGCCAGGTAAGGTACCCTGGCTAAAACCTGCCCATCCACTCTGGACAGCAAGGACCTGGGAACCAACGTGGCTGAAGCACTTAGTTCCTGCATTCCCTGGGGCCAAGTCCTCTTCTCTGTACTGGGCCACACACCAGGGTCAAGGCCAGTGGTAAAAGGCTTGGAAAAATACAAGCACCAGGTGAGTCCACCTGAGAGCCAGAGCTTACTCCAAGCTGGGCAGGAGCCAGAAGGCACCTAAGGGATCCTGTGCTCAGACCTACCTCCTCCCGGCATGTGCCCTCAACAGGGGTAGGGATCGACAACACGCTGTGGGCAGGCCTCACAGTGACAAGTGTCAAGGCCTGACAGCAGACCTGGCACCAGCTCACTCAGACACTGTGCCTAAGGAGCTCTGTCGACCTCCCTCATTACACCTGAGTTCAAGGCACTATTCCTTCTGCTACTCATCTTCCAGGGAAAGATAATTCCTCCTGTGCAGAGGACACTGACCTACAAAATGAACATCCTAGAGATTAAACCTGGGGTGTCCCTCAGAGGCCAGGTAAGTTGTGGGAAATGACTAGCAGGATCCGTGGTGGGCCTGGCCGGCACCCAGGAGCCCCCAAGACCAGGGACTGAAGAGTGCCAGGGACTGAAGAGTGCCAGAGACCACCCTGGGTCACCAGAAAGGAGTAGATGTTGGCCAGCTCTGCTGTGAACAGTGGGGTACGGATAGACACATTTCCAGCTGAGCCAGCAGACCACCACCCCCTAGGCTCCTTCACCCACAGAAGACACCAGGAGAACCACTCTCCCACACAAGAAAAGCAGAGGGCTGGGGTCACTGCAGGTCTCCATTTCCTGTCTGGTTTCAAGGGATATGAACCTCCAGATTCCCACCAGCCTACTCCTTCACACTTGAATTAAATCTACACAGGAAACACCTGCTGTGGGACTCTGGCAAGACACGACAGTACACTAGCTGCTTCCTGGGTACATCTGTTGTTCAAAGTGACTGAAGTCATTCAGGACAGCAGTCACGTGACTGAGATAAGAAACACGGCTATTTTCACCACCCCTCGTGGAGCTGGGCTGAGACCCATTCCTGCAGACACTGCTGAGGATGGCTGCCTTTGGCCACCAGACTGTGGCAACACAGGGTAAGGACCACTGTAGTGATCTGAAGGCCCTGCTGGGGCCATCTGAACAGAGACCAAGCCATAGTGCCAGTGAGACAGGGTAGGGTGTGGCTTCTCTGTACTTCAGCTTCCTCAGTTACAGATACAGATGGCCAGTGATCCCCCAAAGCCTCCTGGCACCACACTGTGGGATGTACACAATCCCATCACCAGCTGTCATCCTTGAGGAGAGTAACTTGTGTCCAGAAACTCCAGGACCTACTGGCTTAATCACCAAACACCCTCTTATGACTAGACCTGTGCCAGGTCCCTAGTACCTCGATGGGCCCTTCAACCCAGACCCACCCCAAGCCCTGCCCTGCCAGGCTGGCTTTGACTCCATCCCCAGGCCACAATGGATCTACAAGGAATTTATTGTCCCAAAGCTGTCACATGGGGTACATTCATTCTGTAGCCTGCAATCAGTGACATTTTAGAGACAGTTATCACTAGACACATCTCCCTTCATTTTTGAAAAATGCACACTTTCAAAGCATCTTTATAAGCCAAAGAGCTAAGCAAGAGCCTCACTCAAACATTCAAAAGTTCTGAGGGAAGTTCAAAAGCCCTAATGCCTTCCTGCCAGCCACAGCAAGTTACAGCAGCTGTGGCAGAGCTCTGGCGCTGACTGGAGGCAGCAGAGACCTGTGCACCAGAAACAGCCCCTCTGTCCAGCAGAAGGGAAGATGCTACCTGTAGGAGCCACAGAGATGCATCTGGAACTCTAGGCCCAGAAACAGCCAGGTCAGCATAGGGCTGCTGAGAATGGCATCACCTCAGGTTAAACTGAAAGGGGTAGCATACAGTGACAAGTGTCAGGCCAACAGCACCCACCTCCAGGCACAGTGGATTCATAGCTTGGTATGATGGTGGGGGAGGTGCAGAGTGTGAGGAAGGGGCCGCCAGCAGCTGGGATTCCCACATGCTGTCCCTGGAGCTGAAGGCCTTTTTCCTCCAGGCTTACCCAGCCAGGCTATGTTGTAGGTCATGCCAAGAAAGTTGCTGAGTCCCTCAGCTCCCCATTATGTGACTGCAAACCTGTTTCAGGGTCAGGCCAGTGTTTTGCAAGGGGCCATGGGGAAGACACTTTGTCCATCACCTTGGAAACACCCAAGGGCCAGCCCTGAGTGTAAGATCCCCTCTCACTGTATCTATGGTGGTGAGGTTTTTTTTTTTCTTTTTTGCGGGCTGCTGAGGATCAAACTCAGAGCCTTGGGCTTGCTAGGCAAGCACTCTACCACTTGAGCTAAATCCCCAATCCCTCCTAGGGTGGTGAGCATGAATGCTGACCCCAGCCTGCCTGTCCTGAGTGCTCCACCCAGAGACTGATGAAGAACCCCCAACCAGACCATCTGCCCACGTGGCCGTTCTCCTATATGGGCCACAGGACCCCCTCCCCAACACAGGGAGTGCAGGCACTGCTCAGGGCTGGCAGTCACATGTCCTTGTACTCCCTGAATGCTTCAGAGGGCCTTGGCACTGTCAGGATGTGCTGCGTGGGGTGCTGGTTTCTGGGGGTGGTGGGCGAATGCATAGGCCTGTCCCAGGATGGCCAGGTCCACCAGCACTTGCAACAGGCCACAGACTGAGAACTGCAGGGGCGCGCCATTGAGCAGGAAATACGCTGTCTTAAAGGTGTCACCACTTGTCCACATGAGCACCATCTTGAGGCTGCAGAGACACAAGAGGGTGGTCAGAGGTGAACCGGGAGAACAAGACACACTGGGAGGTCAGCAGTATGACCAAGGAGCACAGGGAACATACTGTGGCATGTTGAGAGACTGAAATCTGAGCATCTGCCTCTAGGCAGCCACAAAACATCAAGAGGTAGCCAGCATGGTAGCGCATACCTGCAATTCCAGCACTCATGCACTCAGCACTCAGGCTGAAGCATGAAGATTCCAAATTGTAGCCCAGCCTGGAAAATTTAGCAAGACTCTGTCTCACAATAAAAAATAATAATAAAAATGGCTGAGGATGTGTGCAAAGGCCCTGGCTTCAATCTCCACTGTTGCAAATAAACAAAACCCCAAGAGGGGACTTGGTGACCCCATGAAACAGGTTAAGTAATTTCCCCAATATCACATCACACGGTAAGCAGCTCTAGGATCCTACGGGTTTAATTCCAAAGCCTAGAAGAGACAGAGTCCAGGGTGACAGGAAGTGCAGCTGCAGCCATGACCCCAGGACCACCTGTCTCTGTCCCAGGCAGTCTGCCCGGGCCCCTCGCTGTGAGCGACCTTGCAGCCCTGAGTACACAGGTGCACTGTCCACCACAGCAAGGGAGACATGAGGTCATTGTTGGCACAGGGTGCTACCTGGTGACTGGGGATATTTTTAGGTGCCTGGATGCTCACTTGTCTTTGCACTTCAGGCAGGACATCTCATGTGTGAGCACACTACTGTCCCCTGGGACAAGAATGTACCCACCACTGCTGGGGCTCTGACCCAGCACATTAAATCTGAGGGATGGGCAGGGGAAGAGGGGCAGCAGGTCAGGTGCTAGGGCCCACTTGGTTCTCACTGTGGGCACCATGCAGGCAGACACTCAGGTTCTGCATGGACCCAGAGTGTTCAATTCTACCTACTGGAACAATGAATTAACATTCTTCCACACACTGAGTTTTCCATAATCCTTCGGCCTCAACACCATCTGCAAAGAACAAGTCCCAGAAGTTCTGCTATCTAGTGGCTTCCTAAGGCACAGACTCTTGGCCTTAGCCCATTAGTGGTGATACCCCTTTCCCTAGAAGTCTCTCCATCCATTAACAGAGGAAACGCTGCTGGTTCTAATCAGGAGACAGCTATAGTGCAGGAAGCCCACCCTCAGGGCAAAGAACCCTCTAGGTGGAGCCAGCATAGGTGGAAGGGAGACTGTCACTCGGGGGCCCAGGTTTTCTACTTCTAGCTCACTCTGGGGGCTGGTGGCCAGGAAGCAATTATGGTTCCCTCTTCAGGCCTCAACTGTGGCTGTTGACCTCTTCAATACTGCTTGGCCTGACTTCCCCCCACACCAACACCACTGTTTTAATTTGGGCTTCCATTACCTCATCCTCTGTTCTAGTATTCTTCCTCCAAACTAGAATGTCAGGTCACTGTTCCTAAAATACCTCTCACCTCATCCCTGTGCTGGGCAGCCGTCAGGAATGCCTCTCTCCTTCATGCCAGGAAGATGAGGAACCAGCTCTCTCACACCTGCTCAGCCTGCCTTCCAGCCGTGACCACACAGGCATGCCGACCTGTTCCGCTTCCAGCCATGACAAGGGGCATGACAAGCTCTTCCACCACGGAGCTCCCCCACAGTGCAAACCTATTCAAAGTAGACCCCTAAATGTGACCTGTGACCCTGTGTTAAGCCTCTTACATGAGACATCAAAAGTACAAGCAATAAGAAAAATAGGGGTTGGGGATTTAGCTCAAGGGTAGAGCACTTGCCCAGCAAGTACAAGGCTGGGGCACCCCTCACTAAAAAAAGAAAGAAAAACAGACATACTAGGCTCACCAAAGCTAAAAATCTTGTGCTGTGAAGGACACCAGCAGAAGATAACTACACAATGGGAGAAAATATTTGTAAATCATGTATTTGAAACTTTCTAATTTCCAGGAGAGATACATACATATATATGTGTGTGTATATTTATACATGTATACATACACGTGTATATATACATATGTATACATATACGTATATATGTGTGTATATTTATGTGTGTGTATATATATAGTTGGGAGGGTGCTGGGGATCAAACTCAGAGCCTTGTGTTTGCTAGACAAGTGCTCTACCACTGAGCTAAATCCCCAACCCCCAGGATATATTTTTGAAAAACTCTTACAACCCAGTAATAAAACAACAACAACAAAAAAATTCCTCCCAAAATGCAAATAACCAATTTAAAAATGGGGCAGAGAGCCTGAACAGACATTTCTCCAAAAAAAACATAACATGGGGCAATAAGCACATGAAAAGATGCTCAACACCGTTAGTCAGCAGAGAAATGTAAATCAAAACTGCAATGAGACAGGCACAGTAGCACTGTAATCCCAGCCACTCGGGAGGCTGAGGCAGAAGGATTGCAGGTTTGAGGACAGCCTGGGGAGCTCAGTGATACCTTGTCTCAAAGTAAAAAATAAAAAGGTGTGAAGATGTAGCCCAGTGGTAGAGCATTTGCTTAGCATAAGTGAGGCTCTAGGCTCAATCCCCAGTGCAGCAAAACAAAACAACGAGACACCACTACACACCCACACAGATGGCTGGAACCAAAGGCACACAAGTGTGGAAAGGGATGTGGGAAATCAGGGATTCCCCTCCCCCCCCATAGCTACCGGGAATGTGAAATGGTACAGCCACCATGGAAAACAGTTGACAGCTCCTCAAACACTGAGTTACCACGTGACCCAGCCATCCCATGCCTGGGCATCTGCCCAAGAGAAAGGAAAATAGACATCCACATAAAAACATGCCCACATTAATGTTCAGGAAAGCATTATTCATAAAAGCCGAACGACCCAAATGGGTGCTGAACGACCCAAATATCCATCACTGAAGAATGGATAAACATAAGCTGGTGTATTCATATGAAGCATTATTCGGCCATAAAAGGAATGAAGTACTGACACATCTTCAACATGGATGGACCTTGAAAACATTCTACTATGGGAAAACCAGATGCTAAGGGCCACATACTGTAGGGCTCTATCTATGTAAAGTGTCCAGAAAAGGAGGAGCAGGAGAAACCAAGTAGATTAGTGGTGGGAAGGAGGCAGGGGGTTGCATATGGAGAAGACCAGGGCAAATGGAGAATGACTGCAAATGAGTATGAGTATCAAACCTTTAGGGTGATAAAAACGCTCTAAAATTAAATTGGTGTTTGCACGAACTGTGTACACCAAGATCATTAAATGGTACATTTCTGGTGCTTTATGGCATATGAATTATATCTCAATAGAGTTATATTTTTTTAACATCCTGCACCTTTTGTTGAACCCTTTATTCCAGCCCTCTTGTTCCAGGGCTTGCTTAATCATATGCGTGGCACAAAGCACCTTCCACTCACAGATCTGTCAGCCTCTTCTAAGAGTGACAGAGATGCTCTGCTTCGAAAAGGCTATGAATCCAAGGGGCCTGCTCAGGACAGGTGAGGTGCAAAGCCAGCTCCTGGATGCAACCTGTGATGGCACAAGGGCCAGGGGCCCAGATGACCCAGCATAGTAGCTCAAACAGCCCTGAATCCACACAGATGTGGTGCAAAGTCTGTTCACCACAGCCAAGAAGGGTGGCCTGTGCCTCAGCTTCCTCCTTGACGCCTTGGCCACACTACCTGCCTTCCATCACCCTGTTCTCATATGGCTTCTACCACCACTCACAACCATGGCCCTGCAACAAGGTGTCTGCCCCCTCAATCTACAATGTCTCTGCCTCCAAGTTCTGCACTTCCGATGTCTTCCCTAGCACATTCCTTCGCTGTTCCTCAACAATAACAAGTGCCAATGCTGGAGATTGCTGAATGCTCGGCCCCCTCGTATCTTCTGCATCCACCCCCGCGTGCCAATAATTACTTGTTAGGGAACAGTCTTCAAATCTAGTAAAACCTGGAGGAAGAAGAATGCAAACATCCCCATAGAATTTGCCTTTCAGGGTTTGCTGCATTAATTACTAAAGTTATTTCAAAAGCTTCATCATTTCTTATCACTGACTCCAAAGTCACAATCACTTCCTGTTTTTTAAAAGGGAAATTATTATTCAAAAGAATCTCGGGCAGTTATTCTAAGGCAGAAAAAGTGTTTGTATACACATAGGTACGTGTGTGAGGTATGTGATGCATGTGTGTTAATGTGCATGTGTGTGGTTCTAGGTGCATGCCTATATGTGCATGTGTGAATGTGTACACTTATGTACAGATGTGGTGGGTGTAGGGGCCTGTGTACCTATATGTATGTGGGGGTATATATGTGCATGTATATGTATATAAGCGTCTGTATAGGTACCAATCTAGGTGCAAGCCTATGGGTATAGGCATGTATATGTACATGAGGCACATGTGTGGGTGTAGGTATGCACACATCTGTATGTGCATCAGTCTAAATACATGCCGGTGTACCTGTGTGTAGGCATGTATGTATACACATCTGTACACACATATGCCTGTATGTGGGGCACATATGTATGCATGAGTATGTGCAATAGAGAGCACATGAATGTATGTGCATGCATCTACATTTGTGGGGGCCTAGGTGCACACTGTGTGGGCACATCTGTGTGTAGGTGTATGTGCACATCTATCTGTGCATATGTGGGTGGGTATGCTTGTATGTGTATGCATGTATGCATACCTATCTATGCACATGTGTCTGTTAAAGTAGAATTTTCTAGAAAGAGGTATGCTACCAGGCTACTTAAATTAGGCAACTCAAGAATTCACAAGTCTCTCTCTGGTCTTACAGCATCCTAATGACCTTCTGTTTAAGGTACAATTGAAGCTAAGGTCCTGACGCAGATTCCAGGGCACCTATACCTCCCCAGCTGAGGGCAGAGGTGCCAGTGGGTTCTTGAAGAAAAAGAGACAAAATCTTCACACTGTCACGTTATCCCTTGCAACCAAACTCCTGGTTTTTATGCATCTAAAAGCACTTATATGTCCATACATGTTTTAGATATATCATTTTAAACCCAACACTAGACGCAACTACACTCTATGAAACTCACGTTCAGACACCACTGACCACAATGGCTTCAAGAGTTACAAATCCTACCGGATCCATAAGGTACCACAATGCTCCATGTGGAGAAAATCAGGGTGTACAGGAACCTGAGACATCTCAGCCAGGCTTCCTGATGGACAATCCAACAAGTATCTGGGAGGTGTATGGACAGCACATGTCTGAGCTTGAGCAAAACCTGGAATAGGGCAGGGACAGCACATAAGCCCAATAGGGACAAGTGTGTGAACCCCATTCAGAGCCTACAAGGAGACAACCCAGCAAGATGGATGAAGCTGGGAACCACAGAAAAAGACCCCAGCACCAGCATCAGCCTTGCAGCAGTGGGAACAGGCAAGTGCCCAAAGCGCCCTGTGCCTACCCCAAGGAAGCCTCCCCAGCAGGCAGCTCCAGGTCTTTGCACACCCATGCCTTTCTAGCTCCACACTCTCTTCTCCACTGTGCCTCAGTTCTCAGCAAGAAACGGAGAGGCTAAAACCTCCCTGGCATTCAAGGCTGGGGTTGTGAAACACATCTCACATCTAGAAGAAAAGCCGCCAGGCTTCCAGAACTCACCCATGGATGATGCTAAAACCTTGGCAAGAACTGAGGTACAACCTGCACCTGAGCAGCAGCAGCTGTGGTCTTCGGGCTCCCATACCAGGTAGGGAATACCCCTGTCATATCTGAGCTCCAGGTCCCACATCCAGGAACAAACTTGGGCCCTGGCCCAGTCTGAACATTTGTGTCCCTCCAACATTCACAATGAAAATGGACCCATATGCCACAGTACTAGGAGCTGCACCCTCCCTTCCACCAAGTCTCTAGAGTATTCATGTGCACAGGAAGGACCAACATAATATCTGAGCCTGAGCTTATGTCCTGAGAAAGTACTGTCCCCTTTGGCCTCTAGGAACTCAAGATTTGGGGAGGAGTCTCACATTCTCTACCGGATGAGGGCAGCCCCTGTGCAAACCATGTGGCCTTCACAGAACATGTGCTTTCCTACAGGGACTCAATGCTGGTCCATGGGAAGGGCCCTCTGAGTGGGCTTCACTGGGCAGACTACATGCCCCATCCTGCATGCTCCTAGCAAGGCAGATCACTCTGTGAGACCCTCACCAGCAGGGAAAGGACGGGAGTCCAACTGTTAGACTGGGCCTCACATCCTCACCACATGGCTGCCACACTCACAGGTGTGAGTACAAGGCCAAGTACACCAGACCTTCTATGGAATCTCCCAGCACAGGGTACCGAGGGAACACTACAAAGATCAACAGAGCTCCTCGTGTGAGTCCAGGCCCAATTCCTGGACTCAGCACTGCTCCACAAGCCTCACAGGACACCCAGAGGAGACACTCACCCTACATGTGCACTTCCCCTCCTGTCCAGCTCCCCACCACCTATCAACCCCAAACCTGAGCCCCAGGATCTTCATGAGCCAGATCCACTAGTGAGGAAACCTCCCAGGCCATGCTCAGGCTTCCATTCACCTCACTGGCGTACCCACATCCTACAAATGCAACCACACCACACACCTGCTCCGATACCTCACACCTGTTTCCACACCTTACACTTAAAAACCCACACCCTACACCAGCACCCACACCTCACAGCTGCACCCATACCTCATACCTGCACCCACATCACAAACTTGCACTAACAATCCACACCTGTACCCACAGCCTACACCTGTACCCACAACCTAATCTTGCACTTACATCTGCACCTGCAACCACACTTCGTACCTCTACCCACACTACACCGGCTCATATACCTCAAAGCCTTACCCATACCTCTACCCACATCCTACACCTGCATCCATCCATCCACCTGCACCCACATCACACCTGTACCTACATCTCATACCTGTACCCTCACCTCACACATCAAACTTGTACCAACACCTTATGCCTACAGCCACACTATACACCTGTACCACATCACATCTCACACCTGCACTCACACCCTTCATCTGCACGCACACCTGAATCCACAACACAACATTCCTCTACTCACAATGCACACCTGCACCTCAACACATACCTGCAATGTCCTCAGTAGGAAGTGGGTTGAGATCCTCAATGAAAAGTGGGAGTGGGTCCTCAGTGAGAAGTGGGATGGGATTGGTCCCCAGTGTAGAAGTAGGGTGGGGTCTTCAGTGAGAACCAGAGTACTGAGTCAAGTAACAGGCTGGTCTACTTCCTCCTCCTCAACAGTTGATCTGTTTTTAGCAAAACTCTTTTCCTCCAGCCTCTCCAATGAACCTGTACTGCTGACGTGCCAGACATCGTCTTTGGAGCTTATTCCTGCCAGGTGCAGGCGGTGCTACCTCAGTCTGGTGCTGACTGCACCTGCACCGACTTCCACCCAACATAATAGCAGCTGGAGGCCATGCTGGTCCCACTGGGGCAGTGATACAGAGGTAATGGCACCCATGGAGGGGGTTGCCAGCCCTGTCCTACGTGTCTTGTGAGCAGTCTGCCTGCCACATCCAGCCATCCCTGCACTTCGCTCCTCAAAGTCTCAATCCCAATGCATCTGCAGGAGCTCTGCACCCCTTAACAGGTCATCATCTCAGCAGAGGGTTCCCCTACCCCATCCCACATGAACATATCCACTGAGACAAGAAGCCAAAGAACTGATGCATACACCAGTGTGATTCCCCTGTATCTGTAAGTACTTGGACAGTGTCACAGTGCCATAGGAGATTCCACAGTGGCACCTCCTACCTCACCTCATGCCCTCTGTGGAGCGGTGGCGGTGGTTGCGGTACAGTTGCGGCACACCTAGCATGGCCTCGGTCAGCACAGCCAGAAAGCCCAGAGTCTCCACAAACACGGCCGAGTCGATGGACAGGTAGGTGATGTAGCCCGCCACGCCAGTGAAGGCCAGGACACACTGCACATAGTCAGCAAAGCTGCTCCAGTGCCAGAAGTGGTGCAGATCGAAGTCTAGGGAGAGAGGAAGAGAGCCCCTCAGCTGGGTGAGCAGGTCAAGGCAGACAGGATAAGGCATGGGCAGGTCACACCAGTATGGGCAGGGAGGGCAACTAAGAGACCAGCTGTTATGGGTGGGATCCCAAATATCCCCCAGAAGGCCCACGGTGTTGAAGACCTGGTTATCAGCTGACGGGTTTTGGGAAGTAACTGGACCATGAACACTCCAACTTCACCAAGTGGACTGATCCACTGATGAGTTAGTTCACTTACTGAATGGGCTTATTAGGAGCAGGACCTAGCTGATGAAGTATATCGTTGGTGGAAGGTGGCTCTGAAGGGTGTACTTTTGCCCCCTCTCCCTTTCTGGCTTTTTCCCTCACTCCACTTCCTGGCTGCCATGAGGTGAGCAGCTTTCCTCCACCATGTCCCATGTTGTGATGTTTCTGCATTAGAGCCAGCTGACCATGAACTGAAACCTTTAAAAGCATGAAACAAAATAAATCTTTTCCTATTATAAGTTGTTTTTCTCGGGTATTTTGCCACAGCAAAGGAAAGCTAACACAGCAAGAAAGGCATGAACCAAGAGACAGGTCAAGGTCAGTGTGAGAGGGTCAAGGTCACTGTGGGGAGATTAAAGTCAATACAGAGACAGAAGAACTATGTGACAGGTCAAGGTCAGACTAAGGTCAAGGTCGGTGGGGGAGATTAAGGTCAGGGTAAGGAGAAGTAAGAGGTTATAGCTGGTATGAGATACAAAGCCATGGTTAAGGTGGGGGGATATAAACAGGCCAAGGACACTGTGGGGAGAGGTGAGCTGCATGTGTTCCAGATCAAGGTACTTCTTTCTCATGGAATCTTGCACAGGTATCAACATAAAAGATGCTAATTCTTTCAATTTCATCTTAAGCGTTCTAGGAAGGACTGCACTGCAGCCCATGGAGTCCAATTCCTGGGTTAGAACTGTAGCTCTGCCTTCTGTGCACCCAGTTTGTGAGGACCCAATGGACACCATTATTATGACATGCCAGAACAGCATCACTTGCTTCATAATGTATTCTGTGGAAATCACATTCATAAGCACTCACACAAATTAGTGAAATAAATGACACTTTGACAGATGAACACACACCATTCTGTGCACATCACATACCAGCCAAAACAAAAGTCTATGATATACTCCGTTTTCCAGGCTCAGAAGCTATGAGGGAACTGCTCCATACTGAAGCCACCCAGTCCTCACTACAGCCCAGGCCCAGGTGGAATTCCAGTCAGGACCTGCCTTCCCAGAGCTGGTGTTTCTGTCCCACATGATCCTCAGGCATATTACCAATTTAATGATGAAAATCTGAGACAGCTCAAGCCCACTATGGGGCCAAGATCCTGCAAAGGGAACTGAGGATGCAGGTATGTGTCATCTGCACAAGGTACTCAACACCCATATACTGTGCTGGGATTCGGTTAGTCTTCATGCAGAGCCTGCAGCACACCCAGCACTCATGGAACCATTCTGAGCTCTAATTTTGTGTTTAGCAGGCCTGAAGGACGAGCACTAGATGAGGACCCTGCTGTGCTCGCTTCAGCAGCACATATACAGATGAGGACCCTGCTCTCAAATGAGAACCCTGAACCTAGGAGGGGCTTTCTCCAGGACACCAAGGGAGAGCAAAGGCATCAGTTCGGGGTCTCCATCCTCCTCCAACACCTCTGCTTCTGTACTAGTCCCTCTAGGCAGGGGTTAAGCAGATTCCTCACTGTGAACTTCTGCCTGCAGAAGCACTGGATGGAAGCCAACAGGCCAATGTACCATCAATACACCCTGTGCTGGTGACCAGGGACCCAGAGGTCATGGAGGCAGCCCCTCAGAGGAATCACAAGGACCTGGACTATCAATGTCTCCTGGGCAGTCAGTTGTCCAACAGGCAAAAGCAAGCTTGGAAGGGCTGATAAAGGTTGGACCCAGTGTCCTGGGTTTACCTCCTACTGGTGGAAAGGCCAAGAGAGGCTCTGGAAGAACACTAAGTTTTAATAACCTACAAAATATGTATCACTTAAAACTCCTGAGAGTCGAGTAAAATATGCCTTTTGAATCTCTATGATCTGCAGCAATAAAGACAACCCAATTTAAAAGTCAGGCAGAGTTTGGACATTTCTGCAAGGAACAGAGGCATACGAAACAATGTTCAGCATTAACAGTCACATGGGAAATGCAAGCTCTCTGCATTGACAGGAGAAGAAACTGAGTTGAGGGAGCTGTTCTGATGCTCCTGTTAAGGAGAGGAACCATGGAGTGCCGTGCGGACCCAAGTAAAGCCACAGACAATTTTAAAACAAATTTTCAGCTGGCACTTCCTCAGCCCCCACCTTATTGACTTTGGAGCACTTTCCCCACAAAGGGATGCTGACCCTAATCAGAGGCTTCAAAGGGGGTCAGGTGCCAGACATCAGAAACACAGGTACATATAGGAAATATATGCAAACGGAGGGGGGGACATGTGAGATCTCCATCTCCCTCTCAGCATTCCCAAACCCCAATCCTGCAATCATATTCTAAAGGAGCATTTGTTCTCTATCTAAAAGCTAAACTATACATCCACAAAGCTGATCTTTAAAAAAAGATAAATAAATAAATAAATAAATAAATAAATAAAAATTTAAAAGCATGCACTTCATTCCAGATCTCAGTGTAATTACTCATTCACTAATCATGAGCATCACTGTTCAGAGAAAAAGGAGGCGCTTTCAGTATCCATGTGGCTGGGGCAGGGTATACTGCTAGATGTCAAGGCCTCAAGGATGGGCTCTGCCAGGGAAGGGGAGGTGCAGGGGTCTGGGTGGGGACCTGCAGGTAGGATTCTGTCATCTTCCCTTGTTTCCCATCTCTGTGGTTCTGCAACACCTCCCAGGGGTTGGGGTCCAGGGACCTTTGCGCCTCTGCACAGGGGGTCTTATGGAGCCAATAGGGCTGGGGGGGGCGGTTTCAAGCCACTGTGGGCGGCACCTACACAGGCCACAGCTCTGTGGGCCAGTGTGTGTAGGGGTATGACCAGAAAGGAAACTAGCAGTCAGCTCTGGTAAACTGAGGACTTGGTTTTGTTTTTTGGGTTTTTTGTTTGTTTTTTTTGGTGCTGGGGATCGAACTCAGGGCTTTGTGCTTGCAAGGCAAGCACTCTCACTATTGAGCTAAATCCCATCCCTAGACCTGTGATTCTTGGTACTACATTCATTTCCAAGGGGGAGAATGACAGAGATCCTGGGCCCACCAACCATTCGGAGCAGAAACACATAAGGCAGGATTTTCTGACCCTCACAAGCCAATTCCTGCCAGCTCATCTTTCAGGCAGCAAAGAAAGCATACGAGGAGACCCCATCAGTGACAGGACAGAATCAGCTCCAACTTGTGTGACTTACCTTGGTTCTACAGTCAGTTCTTGAGTCCTGCAGCAGCCCATGAGCACCCTCATGTGGCCTGTCTGTGCCAGTTCGGGCATCCCTTCCTGCTCCCTTACTAATAGCACCTCTCGTCTCACCCACATGCCCTATGGTAGCTTTGCACTATCTAGGACAATAACAGCTGCTAGAGAAAGGAGATTGAGCCCCTAGGTCTAACAGAGGAATGGGATGTGGGTTTCTCTCCAGGCCTCTGCCAGAGCACAGCCACCAGAAAGCATAACCACCCCTTAGGAAGTGTGTTTTTAGAAGACTCTGCATCCCTGACAAGCATCAGAGACCCTACCCATGTGGCCACCCTGTCTCAGGTCAGAACAGGCTCAGGGTCTACCAGAAAAAGCCTGGGTATCCCCTAGCTCCCAACCTGCAGGTGCCCAGAACTGAGGTGGGGATGCTGGTGACTGCTGAGGGAGTGTGAGAAAAGGTAACTCACTCGCAGCACCAGCAGGAAGTGGGGCCCAATAGGGGCCAAACTGTTGTGGGAGATGGAATCAGATCACGAGAGCATGTCCTGATGACGGCATGACCACAACACAACAAACTGATCCTCAGATCCACTGGCAAGTTGGGGTCACTTCCAAAGAGAGCATGTTCTTCCCCACATCCTCCAAATACCCAGTGCTGCCACTGTAGACCCATGGCAACGGCCTCTGAGGTCCAAGAAGGTCCCCCATAGCTGGCATGGTGACCCACATCCTTGGTGGCATAGCCACAGCCATCCCTGAATACTGTAAACTCAAGATATCAGGAACCCGGCAGGTCACTGGGAGCCCTCATCTTTATCCATGAACCTGAGGGTGTATCGAGGAGGAATTCATGATAGAGGTATAAAAAAACCTTGACCACCAGGCCCATTCCTGAAGGTCGTACAGAGCAAAACCCCCACTTTGAGGCTGCTCTGTGGAGTGGCTCCCCACATCCCCACTGGAGAATGAGCCACAGGGCCTAACTCCGGCAGGGAGCAGCCCAGATCCACTCTGCAGGGACAATGACAACCCACCTGAACATACAGGCCGTGGCGGGTACTGGGCCATTAGCAGACACACACCAGCACGGTCCCAGAGATGTGTGGATCCCCAGCAGCTCTATCATTCTGGGCAATGGCAACAGTGAAAGAAGACTCACATTGCTCATCTTGTATTTTTAAACCAACCAGAAAGAGACAGGTAATACAACACTTCTAGGCCTCTTAGACAGATAATTAGGATGCAGAGCAAGAAAAACGCAGTTCTCTGCAAAGGACAGATCCCAGCAGCATCAAAAGATGGCTCCAGTCACGGAAGGAGAACTGGGCAAGAGCAAAGCCAGCTTCCTGCACAGATACCTTACCAGCCATCTGTGGACATGCCAGTCAGGGACATCCACAGATTTAAGGGGAAAAAAAAAAAAAAAAACCCAGCAGGACCTGCCTCAGAGGGAGCAGAAATGCTCCTCCTGGCATCTGAGGCCCAGGTTCATGGCTCTGACCCCGTCCCCGTCTATCCTGCCCACAGCAGGCACAGGGCACAGGTCGGCTGGGCCAGAGGAGGCCCAGATTCCGGACCTGACATGCCAAGCAGCATCCCACATTCAAAACTGCCATAATGGCTTCCAAAGGGGATCCCCTGGGAAGTTTGGAACACCTACCACTTCACAATGACAAAACAAGCAACTACTGAGGCCACATTCAAGTCCAAATCTGAGGCTTTATCATGGTACCGACCCTAACAATGACCAGCAAGGTTCCATGTTACTGTGGTGGCCACAGCAAAACCCAAGGATAGCAGAGGAAAGAGGGCTATCATGAGCTGACAGCGATGTGTTGCCTTCTTGCTTCTCATTTTCAGGAGGCTTCGTCCTCTTGATATTAACATTCAGTCTGTGAGGTTCTGCTCAATGGGACACCCTATGGACAAGTGAGCACGGCACCCTACAGTGTCTGTGGCCCATCTCAACACCAACGCTCACAGAGCAAGTGTTCTGTCACTGTGGTTGACAGGGTACAGCCTCTGGTCCAAACAATTCCACATCAAGGTCATACACAAGCACACCACTGAATGAGCCCCAGAAAGGCCCTGGGCCAGGGGTCCCTTTGAAAAGATTCTTCTCAAATCTAAAAAAACACCTTCATTTTAAAAGAGTTTTAAGGCTATTTCTACAGCAGGACTTAAAAACAGTGCTTATGCCCATTCCTGACACTAAACCACCTGAGAATGCTAAATTGCTGAGTTATTCCTCAGCTGCTGATAGATGAAAAACACAAACCGGACATGGTGGCACACGTCAGTAATCTTAGGACTCCATTAGGCAGAGGTAGGCAGATAGCAACTTTGAGCCCAGCCTGGGCAAATTAGTGACTTAGCAAGACCTTGTCTTAAAACAAACGAGCTGGGATGTAGCTCATTACAAAGGCCATGGGTTCAATCTCCAATGTATATCACAAAAGAAGAAGGAGAAGGACAACAAAATAAAATAAGAGCATGTTTTTGGCCTGAGACATTCTTCCCAATTGCAGCCCCCAGCGTTTCACATTAATGACAATGGTCAGCTGGGCACTTTCAGAAGAGTGGCACAAAGGTCTCCACAAACAACCATAACTGGTGAATGTTACAAAAAGCAACCACTTAGTCCTTGGAATGTGCCTTATGGAATGCATGTAGAGAAACAGTTGCCCCAGAAAATCTTCTAAATGGCAGTGGAACAGCAGTCTGTGTCACTTGGGCCATGACCTATGCCCACAATCACCATGTGACAAAAGTGCAACTCCAGGTGCAGCAGCCAAGACAAGGGCTCCCTCTGCCCCAGGATCAGTAGAAGCCAGCAGCTGCCAGCATTTCCACTCAGCCTGCTCAGCCTGCTCAGCCCATCCTCCTCCAGCTCCCTTCCCACCAGCCCCTCTCACAGGGCAGAAGTCCACCCCAGGCACTGGGGAGAGACAATGGTGTCCATCATCTCAGCTCAGCTAGTTCACCGGGTAGGGATCCATACCACAAGGGCAGGCTGAGGAGACCAGAGGCCACCAACCCAGCCTATCTAAAGGAGGCAGGTTGCTCCACAAAGCTTACTGGTGCCCTGGTCACCAGCTCCAGAGCGAGATTTTAAGATTCTGCCCTAGGGGGAGAGGCATAAAAACAGGGTCCCCAAGAATGGACACTTAGGGCAGGGCCAAAGGGTACAGACAGAAACAATAAAGACTTTTGTGGTAAGTGATAAAGAGGAAGTTGGTCACTCTAAGATCAGCTTAGTTCATTAGACAAAACCAGGAGGAGGGATAGCTAAGATCACCCTCCTAGGGGGAGACCAGCCTCAGTGACCACCCTGCCCCACATGGAACACTGTCCGCCCAAGGCAGTACAAAATCAAGAAAGCAATCACTGCAGTTCACGTAGGCCAACAGCTGGGTGTGGCACCACTGGAGAGACCATCCAGGAGTTTAACAGGGGTCCACGGACAGCTAGCACTAGTCAGAGCCATCACCAGCCTGCAAGAGGACAGGCTCAGAGACTATCCCCAACCAACCAAATCAGGACACCAGCAAACAAGCCCCTCCCCAGGTGGGAGATCCGTGTCCACAACTGCCACAACATTTACCTAAAATGTCCAGTGTACAACGAGAAATGGAGATAAACAAAGAAACAGGAAAATGTAGTCCACAGACAGGCGGAAAGGCAACAACAAAAAAGGAGGACAAAAAAAGACTTTTAAAGACTATAAATATGTGCAAAGGACTAAAAGAAACTAAAGCAACTACTGTACAAAGAATTAAAAGAAGACATGATGATAGCGTTCCATCAAATAGTGCATATCAGTAAACGGACAGAAAAAGTGAAGTGAACCAAGTGGAAATCCTAGAGTTGCAAAGTACAACTGAGACAGAAGATTCACTACCAAGGCTCAACATCAGAGCTGAGCAGATGCAGAGTCAGTGAGCTCAGAGAGGTCAGTAAGATCACACAACCTGAAAAAAAAAGAAAATAGAAGAAAAGGGAAGAGCCTCTACAAACAGTGAGACAACATTGAGTGCAACCACACATGCACAAGGTGCACTAAAAGACAGAGAGAAAGGAGCAGGAAAGACACTCAGATTGTGACTGAAAACTTCCAAGAGGAGGCAAATTTAACCTAACAGTCAAGAAGCTCAATTAATTCCTCGTGCAATAAACAGATCCACACCCTGACACCTAATAGTCTAAATGCTGAATACCAAAGAAAAAGACTAAACTCTTGAAAGCAACAAGAAAAAAATGATTTGTCACTTACAAGAAACCCCAATAAGATTAACGGCTGACTTCTCATCAGAAACAATGGAGTCCAGAAGGCAGTGGGGTAACAGTCAAAAGGCTGAAAAGAAAAAGAACTGTTAACCGAGTTTCTTACAGCAAAACTTTTCTTTTTAAATAAGGGCAAAATAAAAACATTTCCAGGTAAACAAGAACTGGGAGAATCTGTTGCTGGCAGACCCACCTAAAAGGAAACACTAAAATAAGCAAGCTCTCTGTGGTGAAAGCAAGTGACATCAGAAGTGACTCAAATGCACATGAGAACACACAGCAAATACACAAAGGTAGTAACTGTATGTAAGTGATTACAAAAGAACACAAATGCACATTTCTTTTTTCCCATCTCAACTGGCTTAGAAGCAACTGTAGGAAATGACATGTGCAGTGTTGCTAGGGGGCCTTTAACACAGACACTTAATACATTTGACAACGATAGCACCTTTGGGGTAAGTAGAACTGAAGCTGTTTCAGAGAAAGAAGATGACTATAGGTGGTAAATCAAACCCACAGAAAGAAATAAGAAAAGTCAGAAAGGGTAAATAAGGTTAATACAGTAATGTTATAGACAGGCGCTGATTCTCCTTTCTTCCCTGGGCTCGAAAGACATAAAATCTATATGAAGTAACAATTAGAAAAATATACTGTGAGATGTATAGACACCATATGTATAAAAATCATGCCACCCAGCCATGAATAATGGTGCATGTCTATAATCCCAGCACTCTGGGAGGCTGGGGTAGGACAAGGACAAGTTTCAGTCCAGTCAAGGCAACTTAGTGAGACTTGGTCTCTAAATAAAAAATAAATTCAAACAAACAAACAAAAAAGGAGCTGGGGATGTAGCTCAGTGCAAAGACCCTGGGTTCAATCCTTATAATACACACACACACACACACACACACACACACACACACACACGAAATCATGCCACCAAAAAAGGAAGAAGGGAACAGAACTATGTGGGGTGAAGTTTCTCACCTCAGCAAAATTAAATTGAAGTAGATTCTGTTAAGTTAAAATGTATATTGTAGCCAGATATACTTATTCATGCCTGTCACCCCAGCTACTCAGGAGAGTGAGGCAGGAAGATCTCAAGTTTGATGCCAGCCTGGACAACTTAGTGAGTCTGTGTCTCAAAATAAAAAATAAAAAGAGCTGGGGATGTAGTTCAATACAAGGCCCTTGGTTCAATCTTCAGGACCACCTCCCCGCCAAAGCATACTGTAATCCTTAAAGCAACTACTAAGAACTCTCAACATACAGTCAAAAACCTATAAAGGAACAAATGTCAGGAAAAAGACATGGGGAATATAGGAAACAAAAAGTAAGACAGATATAAGTCCAAACACACCAAACAATAAATGTGAATTAAACAGATCAAAAAGCAGGACTGCTAGAAGAAAAATTTTAAAGATTCCCCCCTATATATGTGGTGTACAGAACACACACTTTAGATTTAGAGACACATAAAAATCAAAAGAACAGAAAAGGACACACTATTCAAATAGCAACAGGAGGGGCTGAGGATTTAGATCAGTGGTTAGAGTGCTGGCCCAGCAAGCACAAGGTCCTGAGTTCAATCCCTGACACCAAACAAAAACAAATAGCAACAAGAGATTTGCAGCAGCTTATAGTAATATTAGAATTGGCTTTAAAACCAAACATTTCATAATGACAAAGGGTCAATCCATCAAGAAAATTCTCACACTTAACAATGTGCCCAGACACACACACACACTTAACAATGACCCTCAAAATACCCAAAGCCAAAACTTGACAGAAATGCAAAGTGAGACAGAAAATTCAAAAAACAGCTGGATACTTCACAGTCAACTTCTGTAATGGATACAAGAGTTAAGCAATAAATACTTGGGTAAGCAAAGACCTAAGCAATACTATAAACCACTAACTCTAACGGACAGCTCTCCCCTCCCCTCAACAAGAAAACACAGGGGCTGAGGATTTAGCTCAGTGGTTAGAGTACTTGCCTTAGAAACACAAGGCCCTGAGTTTAATCCCCAGCACCAAAAAAAAAAAAAAACCCAAAAACAAGAAAACACACTCATCTCATGTAAACACGACTGTTTTACATGACAGACCACAGACTATGCCTCAAAACAGCCTTGATCAAAAAGTACTGAAATCAAAGGATGTTCTATAATTCAAATGGAAATCAGAAATCAATGACAGAAAGAAATTTGGGGAATTCACAAATATACAGAAATCACGCTATACTCCTAAATAAGAAAACTTCTTAAAGGAAATGAGAAGATAATTTACAATGAATGAAAACAAAACGCAACATACCAAAACTCAAACCATGCAGCCCCAGCACTGTAAACATCTATATTTCAAAGTAAGAAAGAAAAAAAGCTGAAATCAACTTAACCCTTCACCTTAAACTAGAAAAAGAACAAACTAATCCCAGAGCACACAACACAAGAGAAATGATATTATAGTGGAATTAAATAAACTAGAAAGTAGAAAAACAATAGAGAAAAAAAAATCAACCAAACCAAAACCTGGTTTTTTGAAAAGTAAAATTAAAAAATCTTTAGCCCGTGATTTAAAAAAAAAAGATAGGGACTCAAATACCAACACCAGGAATAAAAGGGGTTGCTATTAGTGACCACACAGAAATAAAAGGGATTACAAGGGAATGCTAAGAAAACTGTGGGCCAAACAAATACCTTCAATGAGATGAACAAACTCCAGCAGAGACAACCCAAAACTTAAGAAGAAACAGAAAAGTTAAGTAAACTTCTAATAAGAGACTGAAATAGTAATTTTAAAACTTCCCACAAAGAAAAGCTCAGACTCAGATTGCTTTACTGAGTAACTGCATCAAATATTCAAAGAGAAATCAATATCAATTCTTCATACTCTCTTTAAAAACAGAAGAGGAGGGACCATTTTCCAAAATTCATTCATTCATTCATCCATTCATTCATTTTGCAGTACTGGTGATTGAACCCAGGCCCTTGCCACAGAGCTAGAGCCCAACCCCTTTTTAAAAATTTTTCATTTTGAGACAGTCTTAACTAATGAACAGCTCTCCCCTCCACTCAACAAGGAAACACACTCATCTCACTAAGTTGCCCAGACAGGCTCAAACTTGCAAATCTCCTGCATCAGCTTCCCAGAATACTGGGATTATAGGTGTGTACCACCACACCTAGCTCCCAATTTAATTTATAAGGCCAGTAATATCGTATCATCTCTTATGAATAGAGACAAAAAAAAATCCTCAACCTAATACTAGCAAACACCATCCAGCTATGAAAAGTATTATGCACCATGACCATCAAACAGGATTCACTCCAAGAATGAAAGGCTGATCCAACACATAAAAATCAATCAATCTAATATACTATAATGACAGAACAAAACACATGGTCATCTCCACAAATGTAGCAATGCACCTGGCAAATTCCAACATTAGTTCATGATAAAACAAAACAACAACAACAAAAAACCAAAACTAAAAACTCAATTGCAAGGAACTCCCTTCAGCTATTAAAAGACAAATATGAAAAAATCCATGTAACTGACACCATACTTAATGGTGAAATACCAAAAGCCTTCTTCCTAACATCAAAACAAGACGATGTGTCTATGCTCACCACATTTGGCCAGGATGATTAGCAAGAAATAATAAAAAGTAGCAGATGGGAAAGGTAGCATCTCTATTTCATGCAAATGACACTGATCATATACAGAAAATCCTAAGAAGTCTACTTAATAGCAACTAGAGTTAAAATAGAGTTCAGCAAAATTGTGTGATACAAGATCAATACGTAATAATCATCTTTATTCCCACAAACTAGCAATGAACAATTCAAGATAGAAATAGGAGACAATTCTATTTACAATAGCACCAAAAAGAATTAGTGTGAAATAGTTAACCAAGGAAATCTAAAATTTGTAATCTAGATTTTCTCTGTCCTTCCCATCTTCCTCCCTCCCTCCCTCTTTCACACACACACACACACACACACACACACACACACACACACACACAGAAACATACCCAGAAAACAGGCAGGCTTCTAACAACTACTTCATGCTTTAGACAAGCAGCACTGTGGCGAGTTAGTTTGCTGTAGACATGGCCATGCTTGGTAAAACTATTCATGTGCACAGTCAAAGACAAGCACAGATGAGGGTGGGATAGCACAGACAGAGCTGCAAAGTGAAATGCAACAAATGTCTTAATGGCAGCCTCATGCAGCACAGTACATACCCATATAGGACCGCCTGGGGGGGACTTTGAGTTCTTCATCCTTACTGTCTGCAGCTACATTTTTAAGAGAGAAAAAAACAGAAATAAAAAAGACAAAAGCAGACTGGTTTTAATGCTGGTAAGCCACTGTTTCCCAGCCCTTTTTGCATTTCTTCAAAAAAAAAAAAAATCTTGGAAGAAAAGGGCCACAAGATTTTCATGTCTATGCATTAGAAAAAGCACTTTCTGAACTATTCTCCAAATCTACCACTACCAATATCTTAAGAAAGTGCATAGGGAAAGGGAAGGAGATGGCGGATCAAAACCTTAAAAGAAAAATCACATTTTCACTTCATTTCTAAAGTTTAGGCAGCATAAAGCCCACAACGTCCGGTGTGGTAACAAAAAGCATTACGACAGACCCCACTTCTCTTGTCCCTAGCCCAGCAGTATGCAAGCCAGCTGTGATATAGCTGACACAGGGCTGAAATACTTCTGTAGGCTGCTGATAAAGCTACTTCAAAGCATATAGGGCATTGTGTCCACTGTAAAAAGGCAGCTGGTTCAACATGTGAATTTGACATACACGCAGCAAAGTCAGCACAATAGACACTCAGTCTGCCAGAGCAGGCATGTCCAGGGGACAACGTGGGATACCCGAAGTAACAGGTCATGGTTCAACCTCCCTCCTACGTGCTGTCCCAGGGAAGGAGCCTAATGCCCTCCATAGCCAGGGCAACTCCAGGGCCACTTGTGCAGAACCCTCCTGCAGTTCAGGATGGAAATGACTGAAACAGAAATGATATCTCAGGCTGTGTGACCCTGGCCTAGGACTGTGAACTCTACCTTAAAGTGCAAATGTCACAGGTAAACAGCTAAAAGCAAACACTAGGTGACCTCTGCCACTAGGTACTGGTCTACCCTCAGAGCAGGTGCCCACTGGAGGTTGCTTAGGTGGAGTACTAACTTGTCCCCAATCTGAGATTTACAGAACAAGCACACTACACAACGTGGAATCTCCCTCTCATCCTGTACCCTCCCCAGCACCAGGGGTTTAGACAAATTTCACCATTCACTGGCACCTCTTCTAAAGATCAAGACCTACAAGAGGGAAACCAGGCATGGTGGCACACACCTGTAATCCCAGCACTCTGGAAGGCTGAGGCAAAAGGACCACAAATTTGAGCCCAGCCTGGACCATTCAGTAACTTACTGAGACCCTGTTCCAAAATTTTAAAAAATTAAGAGAGGCCAGGGAGGTAGCTAAGGGCAAAGGTCCTAGGTTCCATCCCCAGTGTTACAAACAAACAAAAATTAACAGCAGGGGGCAGGCACTGTCAGAACATTCAGGCACAAATCATGGCCACAACATAGGCTCACAACAAAAGGTGGGAGAACACAGGCTAGACACAGATCTACTGAGAAGTCTAAGCTCCAGCCAGGAGGACATGGGGATCCTGCCCTCTGAGTTGAGAAACCAAGCCAATTGTGGGTGGCTTTTGGAGGGGGCTGAGTCTGACAGTACTGGTATTAAGTCCAATGGACTGTGTGGGCCCCCTGCCTGGCTGACTACATTCAACAGAAAGCACAGTGGTCTGTTTGCTTTCCTCATCTACCATGTGATCAGAGATACACTTCAGCTTGAATGGTTGCCACAGACTGGGATGCATGGGCAGGCAAGTCCTTCAGAGGAAATGGGAGAGGGGAACCTCACAAACCCACAAGGCTAAAAGCTAGACAAAGAAAGCTGTGCCGCAGGGGTTACAGACAGACCTGGAAACTGGGAGCTGCTGGAGTGAATACAGCCCAAGCACAGATACTGTTGTCAACCATACCCAACAGGAAAGACCAAAGAGGATTCAACATTCACACATTAAAAACATGAGTGTGTGCTCGCTTCGGCAGCACATATACTAAAAACATGAGTGTGCACACAAAACAGGTCTGAGTAGTGACTCATTATTCCTCCCTCATATCTGGTGGATTCCAATACTGCAGATCCTGGAAAGAAACCACTCATTCAAAAATACTCATTATTCTTTCTTTATTCCTTAGTTTTTTGGGGTTTGGGACTTTTTTCTTTCACCCTCCTGCCTTTATTTTACTCTGTACTTTTTTTTTCCTCTTTTTCTAGTTTGTTCTTTTCTGTTACTCCGATCTAATTCTTTTAGTTTTTCATATAAGATCACTTACCTCACTTTGCTCTCCTCCTTGACATTTTCCTTTTATTTTTCAAATTTTACGTCTTCCATTTTCCCATTCACTGCCCCATCCATCTTTACTTGTATTACTATTAAACTTTACTAATTTTTAGATACTCAGTCGACCATATGCTATTATTCTTGAATTCTTTTCTATTGTTCACATTGGTACAGCCGTTGCATCCAGTAAATATTTAAAGTGGGACAATATTTGGTTTGTCTTTGTATCTAATATTATATTTACAGATATCTTTTCTATTGTTAAGGCTGTTGCAGTAGTAGCCTGCATTAGTTCTTACACTATATCAATATCTAGTTGTCTTTGATTCTATTATTGTTGCTGATTTCATTGCTATTGCCAGGGTGGCACAGTTGTTGCTACTAATTGGTTTTGATTTGTTTTGTTGGTGGGGTTTTTTTGAGACAAAGTCTTGCTATGTGGTCTAGGCTGGCCTTGAACTCACTATGCAGCCCACACTGGCCTCCAACTCATAGCAATACTCCTGCTTCAGCCTCCCAATTGCTGGGATTACAGGCATGTGCCACTATGCCTGGCTATTAACTGGTTTTTACTGTATGACAATATCTGGTTTGTCTACAGGTCATTAATAATACTGCAACTGATTTCCAGAGAACTGGGTGCTGGGCCAATTACACTGTACCTTCCTCTCCCAAATTAATGGAAGTGGTCAGATCTTGGGACAGAGACAAAGGCGTATAATTAGCCATATCCAGAGTACATCAGTGAAAAGTGGACACTAACTAAAGATAAAGAAATTGCCATACTAGCAATAAAATATTTCCTTTATAATTTGATCCACAACCCTCAGTACAAAAGAAAGAAAGAAGAGAAAGAAAGAGAGGAAGGAAGGAAGGAAGGAAGGAAAGAAGGAAGGAAGGAAGGAAGGAAAAGAAACATGAGAAAACAAGGCAACAAAATACCGCCCCAAACTGCCAACTTCTCCAAAGCTGATCCATGGGAAACGGATGGAAAGGAAATCAAAAGCCAAATAACTGAATTATATGAAATGATAAAAGGCACAAAAAAGATAGATCAGTAAGGTGTTCAGCAAGCTCAGAGATTATACAACTAAACAGACAACTGAGTTATTAAAGTGATCAGTGAGATTACAGAATCACTAATAAAAAAGCTTCCTGAGCAAAACAAAATGATACAAAACATGAATGACAGTTTAGCAAAGAATTAGAGTCCGTGAAAAGGTATGGAACAGAAACACAAGAGACGAAAAATTCTATTCAAAGTATGGGGAGCAGAAGTGACCAATGTGAGGACAGAGTCAAACCTAGAACACAGGGCTGAGGCAGGTAACCAATTATTCAGAGATTCCTTAAAAATAACAAGAGAATATGAAAAATGGATCTAACAGTTGCTACATGACTAAAGAAAATTAATCTAAGATCAATTGGAGTTAGTGAAAAACCAGAAGACAACACAAATGGCATTAAAAAAAACCTGCTTACAGAAATAATAGCAGAAAAATTTCCAAGTATGGAGAAAGAATTTAACATACAAGCAAGTGAGGCACATACAGTAGTAGCTCAGTTCACAAACTTGACTCTTTCCATGATTCTGGCCGCAAACTAAGTTGGACAAAAACCAAATCAAATTCAATGGTTAGGTTCAATGTTGACCTTATGGGGAAATTTGATTTGGTTCTCCTCCAGTTTGGTTTGTGACCAGAATCATGGAGAGAATAGAGCTCATGAACCAAGGTAACAATGTACAATTCCAAATAGCCATGATCAGAAGAGGACTTCTCCACAACAGCTCATAGTCAAAATCCCAGAAGTAAAACACAGAATATTAAAAGTTAGTAGAGAGGCTGGGGATTTAGCTCAGTGGTTAAAGTGCTTGCCTTGTGAGCACAAGGGCCTGAGGTTGATCCCCAGCACCAAAAAAAAAAAAAAAAAGTTAGTAGGGAAAAGCAAAAAATTACTTGTAAAGACAAATCCATTAGAATTAAAGCTGACTTCTCAACACAAATCTGAAGCACAGAAAAACCTAGAGTGAAGTATTTCTAGTCACGAAAGAGAACAACTTTCAACCCAGACTAACATATCCTACAAAAATATCTTTCAAAATTGTTGAAGATACAAGTGACAAAGAGCACTGAAGAAATCATGACTCCTGAAGCAGCACTCCAAAATGTTTTCAAGGGTATACTAGAAAGAGACAATGAACCCAAGAATGCCAAAAGGTCTACTGGAATGAATACACCAGAAAGGTGGATACTTAAGCAGAAGGGAAAAAAAGAAAGAAAGAAAAGAAAAGAAATCAACAATAGGAAAGGAATGCAATGACAGGAATAAGTTAATACTTTTCAGTAACAACTGTCAATGTGAATGGTTTCAACTTCTCAATCAAAAGATAAAGATTAGCAGACTGGATCAAAAAACAAATACAAAAACAAAAACAAAAAAACAACAGCATACTGCACAAAAGAAAAATACCTGATCAAAAAAGAAATGCATAGTGCTCGCTTTGGCAGCAGATATACTAAAAAAAGAAATGCATAGATTAAAAATCAAAGGATGGAAAATAATATTTCATGCAAATATTCCCCTAAAAACAAGCAGGAATAGCTACATTATTTACAAACAAAGTGGAAAAGAGGCAAAGAAGGTCACCACGTATTAGTTAAAGGAACAATTCAACAGGAAGAGATAACAATTGTAAACATATATGCACCAAATACCAGTGTGCCCACTTCATAAAATATAAAAGATAGATAAATACCAACACAATTATAGTAGGGGATCTTAATATCCCACTGTCACAAATAAATCAACTAGACAAAAAAAAATCAACAAATAACAGAGTTGAACCAAACCTTCAAATAAAGGGATTTGGGGTTGGGGATTTAGCTCAAGTGGTAGAGCATTTACCAAGCAAGCACAAGGCCCTGAGTTCAATCCCCAGCACCCTAAATAAATAAATAAATGGACTTAATAGATGTTTACAGTGTTCTACCCAGTAACAGAATACACATTCTTCTCAGCAGCACCTGGAACTTTTTCCAAAACAGACTACCTACTTGCCCAAAAGCATGCTTAAATAAATACAAAACAATCTAAATTATTCCATACCTATTACCAGATCATAGTTCAATGAAACTAGAAGTCAATGACCAAAGAAACCATAGAAATTATGCAAACACATGGAGATTACATAATACACTCTTCAATACTCTACTGCTCACAGAAAAATGAAAGAAGATATTACATAGCTCCTAGAATCAAACAATAATGCCAGTATAACATACTAGAACCCATGGCATGCACTGAGAGCAGTTCTAAGAGCTAGTTCTAAGAGCCAGAAGTTGATAGCTGTGAATGCCCACATCAGAATAACACAAGCCCAAATAAATAACCTATGGATGTACCTCAGGATCCTAGAGAAACAAGAACAATCCAAATCTAAGCAAGAAAATTATTAGGATCAGAGTAGAAATCAATGAATTGTGACTAAAAAGCAAAACAAACAAAAAAAAGACTCAATGAATTGAAGAGCTAGTTCTTTCAAAATATAAACAAAACACACAACTCCTCAGCCAATTACCAAAGCAGGAGGAGGCACCACAAATCAATGTAATTAAAAATGAAAAAGTTAAAATCACAATAGACAACAGTGAAATTCAGAAGAAACAGGTAAGAATGCTAAATACATACAAATTACCAAAACTAAACCAAGAAGTTATAAAATCCGATGATATGCAATGGAACTGAAATGGTAATATAAGACCCTACAAACTAAGAAAAGCCCAAGACCCGACAGCTTAACTGCAAAATTCTGTAAGAACTTAGGAGGTTTGGGGATTTAGCTCAAGGGGTTGAGAATTTAGCTCAAGTGGTAGAGTGCTTGCCTAACAAGCATGAGGCCCTGAGTTCGATCTCCAACTTAGGGAAGATCTAATGTTAACAGTCCTAAAACACTTTAATAAAACTGAAAGGGAAAGGGTATTCCCAAAATCATTCCTGGAAGGTAGCATTACCGTGATTCCAAAACTAGACAAGGATCCAACCAAAAAAGAGAACTACTGTACAGGCCAATCTCTTTAATAAACATAGATAGAAAAATCCCCAACAAGATACTCGCAAAGAGAATGCAACAAATCATCAAAAAGTTCATATATCATTACCAAGTAGGCTTCATCTGAGGGATGCAAGGATGGCTCAACACACACAAATCAATAAATGTAATTCATCACATAAACAGAAACAAGGACAAAAATTGCATGGTCATCTCAATAGACACAGAAAAGCCTTTGACAATATCCGACAAAAAACAACTCATTTATGATCAAAACTCTGAAGAAAATAGGTATAGGACCTTATCTCAATCTGATAAAAGCTATTTATGATAAACTGACTGCCAACATCATATTAAATGGACAAAAACTGAAAGCTTTTCCTCTAAATCAGAAACAAGATAAGGATGTCCATTATCACCCCTCCTTTCCAATATAGTACTTTAAAGTTTAGTGAGAGCAATTTAAAAAGAAAAAGAAATAAAAGTGATATGTATAAGAAAGGAAGAAGCTAAATTATCCTTATTCACAAATAACATGATACTTTACCTAGAAGACCGAAAAAATTCCACAAAAGACTCCTAGAACTTACAAATTCAGCAACATACCAGGATACAAGATCAACACACAAAAATCAGTAATGAAAACAATACCACTACTAGTCTCAAACAAAATTAAACACTTAGGAATTACCCTAACAAAGTGAAAGATCTCTTGACAAAAACTGTAGTACCCTGAAGAAGGAGATTGAAGAGGACATATCTCCTGTTCCTGGAAAGGCAGAACCAGTATAGTCAAAATGGCCATACTTCCAAAATTGATAGATAGACTTGATACAATCCCAAACAAAATGCCAACACCATTCCTCACAGAACTAGAAAAAGCAATTCCAAAATTCCTGTGGAAGCAGAAGAAACCTAGAATAGCAAAAGCAATCCTAGGCAATAAGAGCATGGCAGGAAGACTCATAATCCAAGATTTCAAGCTGTATTACAAAGTTACAGTGATTACAAACAGCATGGGAGTAGGACAAAAACAGACATGCAGATCAGTGGAACAGAGGATGTGGAAACAACTTCAGACACAGTCAACCATCTGATCTTTGATAAAGGGCCCAAAATCATATGCTAGGAATGATAGGCACTTTACCAAATAGTGCTGAGGAAACTGGCTGTACACATCAAAAGATTGAAGCTGGACTCACAACCCTCACCATGTACTAAACTAAAATCAAAATGGATCAAAGACCTAAATATTAAAACAGAAACACTTAACTTACTGGTAGATAAAATAGGAAAACTTCTGAAGACATAGGCAAAGGCAAGAACTCTCTGAGAAGAACCCCAGTTGTGCAAGAAATAACACCAAGAATCAACAAATGAAATTACAGCAAATTAAAAAAATTCTTCAGAGCAAAGGAAACAACCAACAGAGTGAAAAGACAACCTACAGAATGAGAAAAAAACTTTTGCCAACTATTCTGTGGACCAGGTCTAATATCTAGACTACACAAAGAACTCAAAAAAATTAGACCCCCCCCAAAATAAAGGATCCAATCAAAAAAAGGCAACTAAAAACAACTGGGGGTGGTGACACATGTCTGTAATCCCAGCATACAGGAGACTGAGGCAGGAGGATCACTGTAAGTTCAAGGCCAGCTTGGACTACATAGTGAATTTAAGGCCAGCCTGAACTACACAGTAAGACCCTGTCTCAAAATAAGGGATAGGCAAGGGGAAGAGCAGGGGGAAACTGAAATGAATAGATACTTCTCAGAAGTACAAAGGGCCAATAAATACATAGAAAAAATGCCCAACAATTCTGGCCATTAAAGAAATGCAAATTTAAAAAAACACTGAGATTCCATCTCACCCAAGAAAGAATAGCCATCATCAAGAAATCAAACAATACCTAGTAAGGCTGTAGAGAGAAAAGGAACCTTTCTACATTTTGATGGGAATGTAAACTAGTACCACCACTATGGAAATGGAGATTCCTCAAAAACTACAACTAGAAATTCCATTTAACCCAGCTATTCCCCTTCTAGGTATTTTCCTAAAAGAGTTAAAGATAGCATACTAGAGTGATACGTACATACTTATGTTTATAGCAAGCAGCACAACTCATAATAGCTAACTTGGAAGCAGCCTACATGTCCTGTACACCTGTAATCCCAGCACTTAAGAGGCTGAGGCAGAAGGACTGCCAGCCTGGGCTACATAGTGAGTTCAAAGCTCATCTGAACTACATAATGAGACCATGTCTCGGGAAAGGAAAAAAAAAAAAGAAAAAAGGATAAACTTGAGTCATTTGTACGAAAATAGATGTGCCTTAAAACCATAACATTAAGTGAAATAAATAAGACACACAAGCTTAAATATCATGTTTTCTCTTATATGAGAAACCCGAAGCATAAAGAGCAAAATAAAAGATATGTAAGAGGAAGTAAGGAGATAGATCTTTGCAAATGGGAAGAAAACCAAGAGATGGAGGAAGGGGATAGGGGTGTTGGGGAAGGAGATGTAAATACAATTAAAATGTATTATGTACATATATGTACCAACTCCCCATGATGAAGGTAATCAGTAAGTATTGCAAACGTGTACTAATAAAAATTTTAAAAAGAAATCTAAAAGAAAAAAACATTATAAACAAAGTTAATTTTTTAAAAAGCAAATACAAATTAAAAGTAAAGACTGAAATGAACCTATCATCTAGCTAATGATACACCCAAAAAGAGGCTCTATTCCTAGTGACTCACATTCCATAGTGCCTGAGGGATGCATGTGCCTGAGGGATGCATGATCCTGAGCATGTAACTCCCCCAACCAAACCCCGTCCCAGCAACCATGCTGCTGGCACTGTGGCTCTCAGACTGTGGCAAGCAGCATGGGCTACGGCAAGCATGTCTGACGGGCTATCCTGTTAACCTGGGCTTCAGTCTCTTCAGATAGAGACTGAGAGAAAGACACACCTCTCTTTATAAATTATGCTCCAGGCAAGCTAAGCAATAGACACAGGGAGGTTCCCTGCCTGGAGGCTTTCCAGCATGCAAAGAACAAGGACAGCCCAGATGAATAATGGATCTGGCATAAGCTCCACAGCTACCATGATCTCCAGACAGATGCTCCAGCATCTGTGCCTCCTGCTGGAAGAACACAGCAGTCCTGCATAACTAGGAAGAACCACAGAGGGGTCGAATCAGTCTCTGGATTCAACTGCTTTTTAAAATTCTTTTAAAAGCCAAGCATGGTAGCATATGCCTGTAATCACAGCACTTGAGAGGCTGAGGCAGGAGGATTGCCACAAATTCAAAGCTGGCCTGGGTTACACAGTAAGTTCAAGGCCAGCCTGAACTATACAGCAAAACTCTGTCTCAAAAAAATATTCTTTCCAGGACATTCCAAGGACACAGACATGAAGCACCATGGGCACCATCTATAGAATCTGGATAGGCCGGCTCTACGATGGGCTTCCCAAAACACAGCCTGCCACAGCCCCTCAGGGTGCTGTCAGCCAGCAGGCTTTCTGGGTCTGCGGCTCTGGCTCTCGAGTGTGGCCAGACAAATCCCAGCTCAAGGTGGACAGTGCGCAGAAAGAGGGTTGGGAAACACCTACAGATCAAAAAGACTTCACCAAGTGCAGTTGCACACATCTGTAATCCCAGCTACACAGGAGGCTGAGGCAGGAAGAACACCAGTTCAAGGACTCCCTGGGCAACTTAGTGAGATCTTGTCTCAGTATTTAAAAAAAAAAAAAAAGACTGGAATGTAGCTCAGCAGTAAAACACTCCCAGTACCAAAAAATTAAAGACAATCTAAGAGGACAAAAACACTCATTTGAGGCCCTCAGTTCGAGCCCGGCACCAAAAAAAAAAAAAGAAATAGAAAATAGAAGAAACAATTAGAAATCTGTACACAGACAGGTAGGTGATAATAAAGGATTGCACTTCTTATGGGTGCCACTGATATTGTGCCTCTTAAGGCCTTTACCTTCTGGCAGCCTATGAACCATTTACAACCCAATGGTAACTGGCATTTCCTGTAAAGCCTGCAAGACAGGATATGATATGGGGGTCAAGCCAGGAGTAGACTCCATCACACAATCACACACTCCACTCTTTCCCCAGCTGAGTAAATGTTTGAAATTCTCCATAATTAAGAGTCAAAGTGAGAGCTGGCTGTGGTGATGCATGCCTGTAATCCTAGCACTCAGGAGGCTGAGGCAGGAGGATCACTGTGAGTTCAAGACCAGCCTGGGCTACATAGTGAGTTCAAGGCCAGCCTCAACTACCTAGTGGGACTCTGTCTCCAAACACAAATAAACAAAAAAAGTCAAAGTGAAAAACAGAAACAGAAACACCCCTACATACTACAACCAGGACAGACGCTTGCTCTCTGATGCATAGGCAGCATGTGGCTTCTGCCACTGCTCCAACAGGCAACACCCTACGCTCTGCGCCCTTCCCACTCCCACACAAGCAGGGACCTGGAGAAAAGTTTCAGTGATGAGTTACTTTTTAGTTTCATTCTAATGTTGAAAATTATGCAAATTTTGTGACAGGTCAAGGGCTGTAAAAGGAAAAAAAGGACAAAACTTAAAAAGTGTACCTAAATGTTCAAAGCAGTCAACACTACAGCAGAAGCTATTTTACTTTCACTTTACATTCCTATCTTCCTCAAAATGTGCACCACGAGCATGCGATCTGCATGTTCTTTGTAGTCAAACAAATTACATGTTTAATTTGTAAATTAAGCCTTCCTTTTCATTTATGCTTCTTTAACCCTTACTTGCAAACTGAACTGACCTTCTAAATTCAAAAATTGCTGTAAGACAGCTGGAAGTAGGCACAGTGGTGCACATCTGCAATCCCAGTTCTCTGGGAAGCTGAGACAGGAGGATCTCAAATTCAACTCCAGTCTGGACAGCTCAGTAACTTAGTGAGGTGCTGTCTCAAAATAAAAAATAAAAAAAGGCTGGGGATACAACTCAGTTCAAAGGTCGTGGCTTCAATTCCCAGTACCAGGAAGAAAAAAAAAGTCAGCTGGAAAATGTTTAAGCTTTTATTTTAGGCCATCTGTCCTATGAGAACAATGAAGTATGTCTATTCAAAAGT